>ML803699.1:0-35019 GCA_009831015.1 Picea engelmannii
CTTGTAAAATCCTGGTGGGCTCAAGCAGAAATAGATCATGGTACATGCATGTACAAATTCCAGCAGTGCCTCAAAAACTTCAAGCAATCATTGAAGCACTAGAACAAACACACCTTTTGAAATATATTCCAAAGCATGCAGGACATAGAGAACAAACTGGCGGAGATACAAAAAAATTTCATTTCAGGAACCCAAACTACTAATCTAATGAAAGAGGAGGAGAAGCTTCAAGTGCAGCTAGAGGAAAGGAGAAAGTAGGAGGAAATTTAGTGGAGACAAAAATCCAAGGTACAATGGCTCAAAGAAGGGGAAAATAACACAAATTTCTTCCACAGAGCCATGGTGCATCGCCGACACATTAATAGAATTACTCATTTGGAGGATGGCTAAGGTAATCCAATAAGAGAACATACCCAAATAGAAGCAGATCTCAACAACTACTACCGAGACCTACTAACGGAAACCAGGGAGGATAGAACTGCAACAATTAGACGAGTAACCAGTCACAAACCCTCTCAGGTGACTCCTAAACAGAACGCATCCCTGATGTGACCTATCACCCAAGCATAAGTGGACCAAGAAGTAAAATATATTCCCTTAGGGAAGGCCCCAGGCTCGGATGGATTTACCATTGACTTCTTCCATCATTGTTGGGACCTAACTAGGGAAGAGGTTTGGTAGTTAGTAGAGGAATCTAGAACTTTAGGCCAAGTCCTCCTTGCCCTCAACCCTACCTTTCTCACCCTAATTCCGAAAGAGGAGAGGGTGACAAATCCCAAACAGTTCATACCAATCGCTCTCTGTAATTTTATATACAAAATCATAACAAAGGTGGTTGCAAACCGTCTCAAGCCAATTCTTCCCTTTGTCATATCCAAGGAACAAGATAGGTACGTAGAAGGTAGACAAATTATGGACAACGTCATACTAGCTCACGAGGTCATACACTCTCTCAAGTCAACAAAAACTCCAGGTATGCTCATTAAACTAGATCTTTCAAAATCTTTTGATAGAGTCAACTGGCAGTACCTCCGCTCCATTCTAGAATCCTTCGTCTTAGATCAACAATGGGTAAATTGGATTTTAAACCTTACCTCTTCAACCTTCTTCTCCATACTAGTCAATGGGGTCCTGTCCCAACCTTTCTCACCTTCCAGAGATCTCAGAAAAGGTATCTCAAAGGCTTGCCTCTACATAATATTCAACTGACATCCTCACATAGTCAATTTGTTAACGACACCCTCCTCATGAACACCCCAACTACAAGAGAGGAAAACAAGCTTAACTCCATCCTCTCTGACTTTACAGAGGCGTCAGGCATAACTCTCAACCTAGATAAATCCAAACTCTACTTCTTCAACACTCCAGCAGTGATCCAAACTCATATCTCTAGACTCCTGGGAATACCCAAGAGCTCCCTTCCATCCAACTATTTAGGCACTCCTCTAACCAACGCAACGACAAGATCCATTTCCTGGGACAAACTTCTTCTTTCCATCTCCAACAGGCTAAACAACTGGACCTTAGGCCCCTCAACATTGCAGCCAGGCTGATCCTGCTCAAATCTATCCTACAAACTCTACCTACCTATCTATTCACAACCTTAGAATCCCCCAAGTAGGTCATCATAGCAATAAGGAACCTCCAACGAAACTTCCATTGGCACAAACACCAACCAAACAAGAAGTGGGCACTGGTAGGTTAGGACAAGCTCTGTACACCAAAAAGTGTGGGAGGGATGGGACTCTGTGATCCAGGGAAACTCAACCAAGTAATGAGATCCAAAATGTGGTGGAGGTGGTTAAATATGCCAACAACTTTGTGGGCGCAAATCTAGAAGAAGAAGTATGCTCCTCTCACACAAGAAAACCAACTTATCAAAAACAATGTCTGAATACAGGGATCTAACATTTGGAACACAGCCTGGAAAAACAAAGACCTGGTGCAAAAAATGCCTTTTGGGAGGTACAAAGTGGAGAAAGTGCTATGTTCTGGAAAGACTCGTGGCAACAACTCAAACCTTTAAGTGACCTGGAAGAACTTAACCCCCTCAGACAAGCTCTAAACCATGACATATTTCGAAGGGTGAAAGATGTTTGGAAACCTGCCGATCAGAGACTGCAATGGTGTCACCAGAAAACCTCTAATTAGGAGTTAATGGTCCCAGAGGACTTAGACCTGCAGGCCTGACAACACTATGCAAGTCACTGAAAAATCCCCAATCGAGAAGGCCCATATATTCTTAGATGGGGGCACTCCATCACTGACAACTTATTTGTCAAATAAGCCTACTTCCTACAGGGAAATTACCAGCATCATGACAGGGACAACATATGGAACAAGGTTTGGAATCCTATACTATGGCCCAAGGTGTCCACCTTTCTCTGGCTTATTGCGCACAACTGGGTCCTAACCTGGGACAAACTCAGGGAAAGAGGCTTCATCGGACCCTCAATATGCATCTTATGCCATCAACACAAGGAAACTAAGGAACATTTATTCAACAAGTCTCCCTTCAATTAGTGGATTTGGGATCAAGGAGCTCAAACAATGCACCGATCCAATCGAGACAAGAGCAACATCAATGATACGCTTGAAAACTGGAACTCAATCACCTACAACAATCCTCTGCTGGCATACATTTGGAAACTCCTCCCAGGATTCATTATTTGGCAAATTTGGAAAGAAAGAAATAAAAGAGTCTTTCACTCCAAAGCTTCCACACCAGGCCTAACTTGAGAGAAAATTGTCACGCTCATCAAGGAAACAATTAGAAGAAAACCCTGGAAACCAGAGGACTTAAATTGCAACTCGGAGGAGCAATTCATATTCCAAAGCTGGCAACCTATCCTGACTAATAAAATGGCGATAAATGCACCTAAGCGTCAACAAAGAAGCCCAACCACCTGATCCCCTCCTCCAATAGATTTCATAAAGATCAACTTCGATGGAGCCTCTAAAGGGAACCCAGGACCGACGAGATATGGGGCCACACTCAGAAACTCCAATGGAGAGATCCTATGTCTGGTAGAAAGATAATTGGGGGAAACCACAAACAATGTGGTAGAGCTAATGGGCCTCTTGCAAGGTCTCCAAGCAAAAATTGCTAAACATTGTCACAAGCTAATCCTGGAGGGGGATTCACAAATTGTCATCTAGTTAATCACCAAGATCCTCCATGGGTAAAACCCACTGAAAATATCACCCAGCTGGTGACTCTTAGGGATGCTAGAGGAATTTCGAGCCCTCCTTAGAACTGAAATCAACATTATACCATCTCATGTGAAAAGAGACACAAACAGGGTAGTGGACTACCTGGAAAATGAAGGGGTAGCAAAGGTGACATAATACATCTACTAGGAAGCACACATCTCTGAAAACTCAGATATCTCATATCGGTGTCATGCTCTTTCCAACAAGGATCTCCAATCCCCAGATGGGGTGCCACATAGAACAGGGAGGAAACGTGGGGACGAGCTGGGCATGGCCATAAATACTGGCCACCGACTCCCATCTCCTCATCATTAAGATGGGAGCGAGCCTGAGTAGCCAAAACTAGAGGACGAGGCCTCTCACACGAGTGAAGAGGATGGAGGACCAATGCACTAAGGGCATAGCCTTAATGGCCAAGGCTGTCATAGTCACCTTCATCCTTATCATCCGCTCTGATGGTTATGCAATGCATTGGGAAGCTGAGCGGATGAAGGCTGAACCTTCAGAGCGCTGGTGCAAAGAAACTTACCCATTTGGAATTTTGGTTATAGCTCTGCTCCTCTACATGCCGAGAGCAAGAGGATGGACTCACATAGGAGCTACATGGTATGCATTTAAATCCCGTAGAAAGAGGCAGAAGAATTTTGAAAGAGCGCTAGCTATGGCATGCACTTGGAGAACCAGGAAGCCTTGGACGCCTCCCATGAATTATGTGGAGGAGATTGCTTCGGATGAACCCATCTAGGTTCCTCCAACACATCTCCTCTTCACTGTTCTGGATAATTGGGATCCCCCCACTTGTTTTGTGGACAAAGCCAAGCCTCAAGATCTAGGAATGATGCACAGTCACAAGGAAGGTGACCCAGGATGGGAACACACAACTTTCTACGTCGAGGAAGAATTCCTAGGCAACACAGAGGAAAAGGAAAATACAACAAGCGATGAATTTTCAGAGGAAGTGGCTCAATACGATGAGCAACAAGGACAGCAAGGGGACAGAGAAAATGAAGAAGCAGAGGGTAGCAGCGTATAGAAGCCAATTCCCCTCTCCTCCGTACAGGGAGAATGGCAGGACCAACCTCCACTCCTCCACACGGAGCACCTGGAACTGATCTTTGAAACATGCAACATGGTGGATGATCAAATCTATAGGGCCCTCCAAGTTAGCCAATGCCTCGACATGATGTATGCTACATACTCCAACACAACTCCAAGCCAACAATGCTCTACGTGTGCACAACCCTTCACACTTCTAGCCAGATGGGGAAAGAATGATGAAGTCRATGAGGACTCTGGGTAACTRGTTCTCTGAATGTTCATAGTTATAAATTTTCTTTTGTTTCGAACTAGAGCTCTAGCTCAATTAGACTACCCTTATGATGTCAATAGTAAGCTATGGAACAGTCTGAAACTAATGGMGGCCATACGTCCTATTTTTCTTTCGGGCAGGACATATGGCAGGCTGGTTCTTTTTGTGAGAAAACAAGTGGCATGGGACAACTAGTTGTCCCGGTTTCCTTTTTAGGYGGGACAAATGGCACTCCAAAAKACTCTGTAAGTCGACACTTTTAATATAATAGGATCCTCCCCCTTTTTTACTTAAAAAAAAAAAATGATATATTTTTACAAAATTCCATAGGCATGTAAAGAACTAGGACTTCTTGGGTGGTCACCCATCCTAGTACTACTCTAGAGCCTGAGTGCACTTAACTGCAAAGTTCAAATGGGATCTGATGCATTAACGCTATGATGTAGGCATATACATAACACCACTAGGAAATCATTACATGATGTCCATAATTAACAAATGGAGATGAAATTACATTATGTTCCCCATCAAAAGGGTGAATATCATGGTTTATCAAAACCACAAGCTCGAAAAAAATGATTCAGTGGAAAAGGTGGATGTCCACCGAGATCCACTTGGATCACAAACATACCTACATGCTTTCTTACCTCTATGGATCATGTCACACATATATCGAAAATGATTCTTATCATTTATTTGAAATTATTCTAAGGCCTTAACATTTCAACATATACCTACAAAAAGCATTAAGGAAAAAATGCATGTCATAATGATTTCTATGCAATATTTATTCTAGATATAAGCAATCCAAATTCATAAATAAAACAGATATATGCATTATGGAAGATGCAATATGCATTAATATCCCAACACTTATATGTATGAATATATTCTTTCTTCATATGCATACCATGGGTGAGTTTTGACTTACCATCTTCCTTGACACACCAAAAATATATTGTCTCTAGATCCTAGTGAGCATATGTCATGAAGATTCACACTGCATATTAATCCAAGCTACCTCTTATTTACAACCATTAATCCTCAAAAATATCAACAATCCTCTTTGATTCAATCCTAGTCCCAACTCATCCATCATTTTCTAAGGTTATCACAAGAAGAGTGTAGGTCTCCAATGTTGTCCTACTAGGGAATGTCAGTGGAAAAATCAAGCCAATCATTAGTTCAATATTATTAATACATATAACATTATGGTTCCAGTGTCAACATAGTAGCACCATCCCCATTCTTTCAAGCTTATAGCTGGCATTATTGGTCCTCACTAGATAAATTCATCATCTGAGTAGTCTTCATTATGCTCTTTCTATCATTGTCATATCAAAACAAATTAACTACATTCATGAATTTTTTAAAACACTACCACTCAACCAAGTGACATGTGATTTTTGAGGAACACAACTTCATTATTTCATTCATAAAAACACCCAGATAATTCTAGAATTAGAACATAATAAATTTAATCATTTCAATTGTTAGCATTTCTAATTGCAAACAATTATGCATTAATAATTTCTAAACTATTGACATAATAATGTAGTCACCCAATACAATCAAACATCTATGCACTAGCATTAGCTCAACACTACCATATTTCTATATCATGTACTCTACCATGAGAATTCAAGGGACTTAGACATCATTAGGCACATATTCTAGACACCTCACCAATGATTAATTAACAACTTAGGCACCTTCCCCTTCAATATATTACAACAACAAATTGGGAAATTACCTTCTTTGTAATCTCAGTCCCTTGGGAAATTTCCTTCTTTGTAATCTTAGTACCTCAGGAAATCCACCCATCCAGTGTAGGAAAAAAATTTACTATGTAGGACACTACTATACAAATGAAGAGACCATTGGACAGTGGTGGAATGATTCATTCTCTTGCAAGTCTAGAAATAACATGGTCTCCCACATGGTTGTTTCATATAATATTCTTTCTTACAATCTAAGAATATGTGTATATTTCCTTGGTTATGATATCATAACCAAGTCAATGCAATCATTCTATCACATGAAAGCATCGAATATTTCAACAATTTTCACTTGTTGTTGGCACAGGGGCAAACCCAGGGTTCAACGCTTCAACAACACACCAACAAAACACTAACTACCGACCCTTTTGGCAACACCTACAAAGTAGATGAAGTCTCACCCGAGGTAGAGGTAGGGGTGATTGTGAGACTTAGGTGTCTGCAACCTTAGATGGGACATCGATTTGTGATTCTTACTCTTAGAAAGAACTTTATCATAGATCATTCATTAGTATTTAACCCTCATAACACTCCGTAGATGGCATGGAGCACCAAAACATTCACTTAGATCTAGGTTAAGTTAGTACTTAGCAACAAAAAAATAGGTCTAGCACTCAACACTTTCATATATGTCAAATCTATACCCACACATCTAAGAAGCAAAAAGTAAAGTGTATCTATCTAAGTATATCATAGCAAAGCACATAGCATAATCATATCAAGCACAACACATGGAAAGAAACCAACACATTAGGTCAAATCACTGAGCACAACACACAGAGTTACCATGGTTCACCCCACCCTGGGGCTACATCCACAAAGTCTTCTTCTTCTTTATTATCTTTGGTCAATCGGGTTACAACACAAATCTCACACTTGTACTCCACATAGGAAAGGAGATCTACGCACACCTCACCAAATCCTCCTTCCTCGAGTAGATCTAGCACAGAGCCTTCTTACAATCCATGCACTTAACACTTATAACACTTGCACTCAGCTCTGCAAGTCGGTCACATAATATACACAAAGCCTTTACTAGCACTTAGCTTATTTTCCTCTCTCTTCTATTACATTTCTTAGCTACTTATTTATGCTTTACAAAATAGGCCTAAACATGGGTAAACCCATGGGCCGACATCCCTTTTCCATTACATTAACCCAAAACTCCTGTTCGACCCGTTATGGCACGTTTCAATGGTTGGATGATGAACCTTTATTGATTTTATGCCCATTCGGAGCGGAAGTCGAATGGGTATATCGTCCCCGATGACTATATTGCTTCATCATGGCGACGTACTCTATGTTGTTGCTCTGATATCTCGGTGAAGCTCCAATTTTGTAATTTTTCTTTCTGCGAAGTATCCTCTAGAACCTCTAGTAACCTTACAGTATTATACCTTTTCTTTCTTAACTTTCTATCCTTCTTCCTAGTGAGCTTTGTCTTAGTAATGCTTTTACCATTCTAATGCTTATCTTCTGTGGCCTTAGTTACTTCGCGCTATTGAAATTATTTCCTAGGGTTCCTGGATAATACTTCTTCTTTATCGAAAATAGGTAACTCAATCTTCTGCGGATCCTCTAGTGTTCTCTTAGCCTCGACATCGGAGTTTCTAGTATTAAATATATGCGATCTTCTCTTCTGTTCTTCAATCAAGTGCACGATCCTTCTGGTCATAAAGTCTTTTAACTCTTGCTTCTTTTGTTCCAAAACTTCTTCTTCCTCGTTTCATTTGGATTTTTCTCTATCAATCCAAGGTTTTCCTATGAGCATGGTAAACGAGGCGCTGTCTTAAAAAAAAATAATAATCTCAAAGTCTTCCTCTGTCAAATTTCCATTGACAATCATAGGTATCCGGGCGAGCCTTCCACATAGGTTTACTAGCTTTCCTATGAATAAACTTGTCCCTCCTAGGGAAGGGATCATGGCAAGATTTCCTATAGCTTCCCAAGTTCTTTCTGGCATAATGTTCACTTGTGTTTCTTCATAAAGAATATAGTCAATATCGAAGTCCCCTATTCTTACTTCGACTTGCTCCTTTTCTTTGAAGATCTCTGGTAATCGGACATCTTTATGTTCCTTCAGGGTTTCTTTTATCCGTATTAATATTTTCTCTGATTCTTGTTGGGTTTCTTATATAATCTAGTCTCTTGACCTTGCTCCATATTTAGCTTTTCAAGTCGAGCAATCATTCTAGGGAAATCCAATACTTCATGGTCCATAGCCTTGCAACATAGACAACTAGGTCTTCTACCAGGGCATTCCTTAGCAAGATGTCCTGGTCTTCTGCAACTGTAACAAAGAGTTAATCCTCTACTTATTTTAAATGATCCCTAGCCTCTTTTGTACTGCACACTAGAATTGTGATAGCTAACCTACATAAAATGCTTTCTAGGATCCTGCATCCATTTGTTAGTCCCGACATTATTTCTATGCATAGGTATAACATATATATCATTATACTTATCAGATATATTCATATCAAACTTTCTTTCATCTATTAATGCCATAGTTTTTAAGCTAGGATAGAATCTATCAAACATACCTAGATCCATGCTTAGAAACAAAAAATTTCACTTATCTTACTTCTACATGTTGACGGGCGAAATTGACCGCTCGTCAAATGGAGGGGTGGATCTGGTCCGGGGTTGTCTAAATAACCCAATCCGTTTGGATTAATCCACTCCGACGAGTTTAGCAGCTCCGTTAGCTGATCTAATTCCTAGGAAAGTGAAATAAGAACTAAGCTAAAGAAACTAATCTAAGTGAAAAACAACTTCTGCAAACTATATACAAATCTAATATATATATACAGTTTTCTAACTAATATTATAAAACAATAATTCTACTTATTAAATGTTCAGTTATCAATACAATTAAATCTCGATTATATATACATTATTTACAAAATACAAATTTTGATCAAAATCTGCAAAATCATCTGTGAATTGTCTGACGACAGCGAAGATATTATTTTTGGATTTTTATAACTTTTGTGAAGAGGAAATGAAACAACAACTATCTAACTAAGCAATGAAGATAATAATCTGTACCGTATATCTATCTAAACTACAGAGAATTATCAAATTGATCGACTATTAAATTGCAAATAACAAACTGACTTGAAGAGGCATTTCCTATTTGTCCTGTGCACAGTGCTCCATTTAGCTGTTTGATGGGGGAAACCCGCACCAGATTTTGCAAAAATCTTCTCGTAAACATGAAGTAGTGACACTCTTGAATATGAATGATAGAACAAACAAGGGATACAACAACAACAATTTTACAGTTTACAGATCATCACATTAAGATAAATCCTACTGCGAAGATTTGTACATAATTGCTCATTTAACAAAGAAGATTAACCTTCTGTTCATTAAATTAAAACAGGGTAATGGCTGTAAGTAAAATAAGAGACATCAAATATGGACAATACTTAAATCATATTGCATCAACCTGTAACAAATCTTGATATCTAAAGTAGTCAATAATTTGATTACAAATTGAAACACACAAAAACTTGAACAAAAGTAAGATAAATTGAAGCTAAAGCCGTACAAAAAATCCACTTTCATTTGAGTATGTATAATCATCAGTCCATAGTCTCTGTTCTCCCAACAGTGATGATTTGTTCACAAAAAATAATAAGTATATAAAGGCCACAGGTAAAACATTCCTTGTAAAAATTATCAAAAACTGTTTGCAAAAAATATGGGAACAATCTCCTAGATTCCTATTTCTATCTAAGACTAACCACCTAATCCAAAACTATGTAACAAAAAGCATGTTCTAAAAAGACATTATCGATCCAATTCCCATTGAAATTTGTGTGTACCTGTAGATGCACAAAAATAAACGATTTTAGATTGTGTTTAATTGTAAAATCAACAAGAATTCAAATTTTATGACTAGCTACAGAATCTCACGATTCTGTAGCTAGTCATTATTTACAAACAAAACCGAATTGAATTGATTCAATCATAACAGAAATATATGCGATTTATCAAACAAATCCTAAATACTAATTCAAAGAAAACAAAATCGTTTTAAAATCACTTTTGAAACATCATACCTTGGTTTCAGGGATACGATTTGATCAAGCTATTTTTGAGTTAACAATGGCAGTGGCTGCCTCTACATTTTTTAACACGATAGAGCCTGTGGTATTTTTCCTTTTTTCATTAACTTGCAGTCTGTCATTTTCCTGGGTTAAGACATTTACTCGGTCCTCCAAGGACTTGATTCGGGATTGCAGCAGAGGAACATCTATATAGTATCGTTCGAGCCATGAGTTGCATTCATTGCACTGTGGTTGATTAGGCCATGTCATTACAGGTGGAGAATCTCCTAATTTACCAGCAGTTCCACTATCGAGCTTGATCTCGGGGAAGTTAGGGTCACCTTTTACGCATGGCGGGAGGTTTGATATGTAGTCAAAGGGATCGACAGAACAGAGGTCATGTGAGTATGGATACTACTCGGTTAGAAATCGCTCGATTTCAGAATCCGAATATTCACTCAAAACAATTGGTTTCTGATCTGTGTTTTGTTTGGGTTATTACGAGCACACCTCAATACCTAGAGCGCAACCTTCTTACCCTTTCTATTAACATCGGTATTACCCTTGCCCTTTTTTCTTGCAGGCCTCTAAACAGGCTTAGCACTGTCGTTTAAACATGAGTCAGGCAGGGTGTCGGGTAGGTCATCGTTCGGGTAAGTCGAGGGTTCCACCGAGGGTAAGAGTGTAGGAGGGGGCACGACAGGCCCGACAAGGGTTTTGGTGACCATAGTTTTGTCTACTTGACCACATTCAGGACTGGCAAAGCCATTCCTCAACAAGAAAGCTTCCCAACAGTCACCACTCAACCTCAAATGATGGACTATGAAAATTTTTATTAAACAGTGGTGGAAGAGGCTGGAGTTGGCCTTCTCCCTCTTAAATCGTTTATCCATTTTATACAAACTGTGAAGAAGGAAATGTGGCATATTTAAAGAGAAATCTATAAAACTCATAAGTAGCCATAGGTGGTATAGGAAAACTAAACCGTATCTACCTTCGCATGTAACAAATTGCTTAATAATCGCCAACAAATCATGCCATCGAGATTTAAGGGTTGTAACCGGCATACCTTTGTCACAACTAATAATTTTCCTTGAGGTAAACAAGAGCGGACATGGCACTTCATCCACCTTCGAATTCTTAAACCATTTCTGCCCCTTGGCTGGTAGACCAGTGGCTGAGCTGAGGAATTCTTCGTTTAATTCGATTTGGATGTCCCCAACTTTGGCCCTGCATCCATCGAATGTGAGGGAAAATTGCTGAGTGACTGCGAGGTTGAAACCCTCAAATTTTTCAATGAAAACTAACCATCCATTCCTGTCCAGGTATTCTCGGGCATTATCGAATAACAACAATGTTTGGACGTCATTGGGTTCTATGCGTACTACAGAAGCCATAGCAGATAGCACACAGTCGACAGGGTGATCGGTGAGGGGGTTTGACAGGGTAGACACAGAACTAATTTCTCGCAGGCTTTCCCAAAACAAGCAGAAGCAGCCCAAAGTGTAAGGTAGACGTTAATGCTTATGCGTGCAAGGGTGGTGGAGTAAATTGAAACCATGCAAAACAATCATGTTGGCATGTACAATCGACGACGCCTTGGTAATAGTCTCATTCAAATCACAATCCAAAGCATCGTAAACCAAATGTCAAATGGATTATCACATAATTGCATAACCAAAACTCGATCCGAATGTTTAAATCAACAATAGCATTTGTATGATTTGAAAGAAACCACTATATCGAACATTGCACCAAGGATTTAATCACAAAGTTAATGTGTTCTATGAAACCATTGCACCAAGGATTTAATCAAAGACACCAAAAAACCATTGCATCATGAACTTATAAATCGAAACCATATTAACAAAAATGAAAAGTGAATAAAGGTTTGGTGTTTTGATAAATGTATGACCATTAGTGAGTTGGAAGTAAAAAAGTTATGACCACATAAACAAAAAGATTCATAACAATTCAAAAGATCAATCTAATGCCATCGACATTACTTCCAACTCTAGGTTTTCACGCTTGCAGTCGTGAAAATGAAAACGAAAGGTAGGTGTGCRAAAGMGAAAGATAATAGTGTCATTTTGTTTAAAGAATTGCGACGAGTATTGAGGGTTCTAAACCCTTGTGTAGGCAACTTATAAGGAAAAAATAAGAATTGCAAGATGGCTGCCAACAATGGCRACACAYTGGTAGAAGCAGTTATCTCTGCCAAAAGAAMAAATCCAGATTAGGATAATGAGAATAACTCTAACTCAAAAACAACCAGAAAATTGTTTAAACATCATCATCAATCATAAAAATTCCAGCTGGTTAATTTAAAAGATGAAAACTGATAACAGTCTTAATAAAAGCGAGTCAGGATATTAAAGATAAAATCTCTAATACTGTTGATAGAGCCACTGCTGCTAGCAGGTGTCCATAGCCTCAACAGGGTTTCCATTTAATCCACTCTGATATCCGTATCCTACCAAGAAGTTCCATATCATAATAAAGGACATTTTAATGGTCAAGAAATTTTATATTCACAAATTTTCATATACCCGACATTGCTTCGCTGCCAGTGGGCCTGTTCAGTACCCCAACGAAGTTGTCTTGGTGTCATGCATGCATTTACCCGCTGCCAACAGACCTGTTCAGTATCCCAGCGGGTTTACAAGCACTTCCCACAACTCTTTTAATGATTTGTTTAGTTTTTAAAGATATATAATTGAGTGGGGTGGCACTGAAAATTATGATATTTTGGACATATTTTTACAGACCTTGAGAGAATTTTTTAACTGTCCTTCATTAAGATTCAGAGATGGTTTGTTTACAAAACCGACCTTCGAAGGCATGGAGACATCTTTTGAGTTATTACCTTAAGGAACGGGGACAACGTAAGAAGAAAATGGATGATCATGACATGCTTCACTTACAGATTAAAATCAATAAACTTCTTTCAAACAACAGGTTTTCCTTAACATGGCTGTAAATTTCAGAAGCATATCACAATTGATGTTTAGACAACTTTTCAACAGTCATTTCAGAGAAAAATTTTATGTTTTCTTTGTCTGAACAGTTCATAATGCAGGTATGTGTATTTCAAAAGAAAAAACTGATAAGCATAGGGGGAAATCAAAACCAAAACAACAAAAGAAAATGAAAAACAAACAAAGAAAAAATATTTACAAAGTGTACACAGGGTTGTCCTTAAGAGAAATACCTTTTTAGAGCTTGGCCATTCATCGGATAGGTGTCTGGCTGTCCCTCTAGACTCTATAATCTAAAAGATATGGGACCCAATTTCTCAGCAATTAAAAACGGTCCTAGCCATAAGTTCTGAAACTTCGTATGCTCTCCCTTTCCCTCATGCGGTTTGTCCCATTTCAAGAGAAGGTCACCTACTTCAAAGTTCCTATCAGAAGAAGAGTTGGAATCAAACCATATTTTGACCACTAGTTGATGCTAATCTAACTTACGTTTAGCTTGAGCCCTTACCTCTTCTAGTTTTATTAAAGTGTTAATTTGATTCTCCAAAGGGGGGTAGTTCTCTTCCTGAATTTTCTGTGATAGCTGCAGTGAGGGAAAAAGAATATGTGGTGGCAGAATTTCTTCTCGACCATAGACGAGAAAGAAGGGGGAGTTACCCACAACAGTTTTCGGTGTTACTCTATCAGCCCAGATTGCGTTTAACAGTGCATTATGCCAATTTTTGTGATTCTCAGATACCGTTCTCTTGATGATTTTAATCATATTCTTATTTGTTGATTCTACCAATCCATTGCCCTGAGGATAATAGCTGGCAGAATATTTCAATTTAATTCATTTTTCTAGAGCGAACTCACTCATCTCAAGAGACGAAAAATAAGAAGCATTATCGAATACTAAATAGTCAGGGATACCAAAACGAGTAATAATATTTGAATTTAAAAAGGAAATTACCTGACTGGTATTTACAGCTCTTAAGGGGGCAGCTTTAGACCACCTGGTGAAGTAATATGTGGCTGTTATGATAAAATTATGCTGCTGTGAGGATGGCGGATTGATTGGACCTATAATATTAAGACCCCACTGCTAAAAAGGGGAGTCTACTGAAACAGGTTGTAAAGGAAAGGCTGGTTTTTGTATCCGCCCGGATGATTTTTGACAAATAATACACTTGCGACACAAGGCATGAGCATCTCTAAAAAGTGTAGGCCAGTAATAACCTACTCTTAAAAATTTATGGGCAGTGGTATCCCCACCAAAATGCCCACTAACTTCTCCTACGTGCAATTCTAGTAAGACCTTTTCTGCTTCATCTTTCTCAAGACAACGCATTAGTACTCCATCAAAATTTTGACGAAATAGAATACCATTAATAAACTGAAAGGAGGCAGATTTTAATCTTAAATCTCTTCTTTTAGTGGGATCCAGGTGACGGGGGGCTGACCCATGTTCAAGACAGAATTTTATATCATCATACCAGGGACTGACAGAGTTTTGTGCGCAACAGATTGAATTTTGATTGTGTTGTCCTGGGTTTGACATATCGTTTTCTTCTTGTTGTCCTGCCGCTGAGTCAGTGACTAACTTGCATAGCCCTTGGCCTCTCACTATTTGTGTTGGGGTGATTTCTATGTCATACTCTTGTAAAGAGGTGACCCAGTTTTCCCTCTTTTCGCCTAGTTCTTTCTGCACTAACAGATTTCTGATGGATGGGTAAGGGATAATAATTTTCATCCTAGATTTCAAAATATAAGATCAAAAGTTCTTTACTGCTTTAAAAACAACATAGGCTTGCTGATATACCGCTAGGTAATTAAGTTATGCGCCTTTGAAAGCAGAGCTCATAAAGGCAATTGGGAGTTCACTATTTTCAATGTTATTTTGAGTTAGGACAACAACGTAGGAGCGGTCAGAAGCAAATGTGTAGAGCGTGAAGTCTTGCGAAAATTCAGGGCTCATAAGAGAAGGAGAATATATTATGTCCTTTTTTATTGAATTAAAATCTTGGTTTTCTAAGGGTCCCCAATGATATTGTGCGTCTTTCTTAATTAAATTCTGTAAAGGTCTCACCATTTCGGAGAAGCTGGGGACGAATCTCCTGACAAAGTTTATCTGGCCTAAGAAAGATTGCATAGACTTTTTGGATGAGGGAGGGGGAAGTTTCAATATGACTTGAGTCCTTTTAGGGTCGATAATCATCCCTTTGCTTGATACAATAAATCCTAAGAGCTTACCTTGTTCTACTACGAAGATAGATTTTTTAGGATTCAAGGAAATGGCGTACTTACGACATTGTTGTAGAACAACTCTCAAATGAGCTAGATGATCAGTTTTGTTTTTCGAGAATACAGTAACATCATCTAGGTAAACTATGACAAATTGATTGATTAAGCCTCGGAAAGCGATTTCCATCGCTCTCTAGAAAGTGGCACCGACATTAATGAGTCCAAATGGCATTTTCCTATAAGCGTAGGTGCCCCATGGAGTGCGGAAGGTAGTTTTGCATTGGTCTGAAGGAGACATCAAGACTTGGTTGTATCCTGAAAAACCATCCAATAAGGATAATTTTTTAGAACCAGATACCTGTTGAAGGATCTGTTCCATGGGTGGGATAGGGTAGTTGTCTTTATCAGATGCTCGATTAAGGTTTTGGAAATCGACGCATAGTCGAATTTCACCACTCTTCTTTCGGATAGGGACAAGGTTAGAAACCCATTGTGTGTGCCTAACTGGGAAAATCATCGTAGCATTCAGGATTTTATTTAGTTCTTTTTTGACGGTCGGTTCGAGTTTAGGGTGCATTTTTCTTAATTTTTGTTGAAACGGTAAGGTTTGGGGTTTCATAGGAATGACGTGTTGTATGATGTTAGGGTCAAAGGTTTTTAGGTCGTCATACATCAATGCAAAAACATCTTTGAATTCCTTAAACAATTTAATAAATGCCGCTTTCTCTTGTTCACAACACCCCACCCCTAAATTAATGCACTGTGGATTCTCATTAGTTCCCAAGTTTACTTTTTCATACGATAAAGAGGAACTATTTGTTTTACAGTTGACCGATTTTTTGAATTTGTCTTGAAGATCATAAAATTTTTCTAATCTAACTACAGATTTAGGGATAGAATTTACCATGTCCGATGAAGATTCAGGAGATCTCGGATCTGGTATTATCGTGAAATCACGCAGATTGTCGTCATGAGTGCATTCGTCGATCACTGCACCTTGGAAAGTTTCTTCCATATGCAGGAAACTAATATTTTTTTGATCGTCATCGAAGACTCTCCAATTCGTAATGTTGTCGGGGATGGATGGCTTGAACAACAGTTCGACAGAGAATGCATTCAGGGACAAGCCTTCTACAGGAAAGAGTTTGGAAGCTACGTTAGCTAATAAATCAACTTCAGAATTATTTGATCTAGGAATATAATTTATGTTGAAAGTAGAAAACTTATTCATCAGATTCCATACCTCAGATTGGTAGCTTTTAAGATGCGGAGATAGACAGTGGATAGAATCTCTTAACTGTCTAACCATGATTTCTGAATCACCAAAGACAGTCAAATTTTGAATGTTCATATATAATGCTTTTCTGAGGCCTTACAATAAAGCCTCATATTCTGCTGTGTTGTTTGTACATTCAAATTCTAACCTACATGCAATCAAGGTTTTGTTACCTGCTGGATCAATAATAACGCAACCCACACCAACTCCTTCCTTGGACTTTGACCCATCAAAGTAAAGAGACCATATTTGATTTTTATCGGGTGCATGAGACCATTGTGTAGAAACTGTTGGCTGCATATATGCTACAATCTCGGACTATTGTTCCGGATTAATGATAGCGAAAGTCTCGACCATGAAATTACTGAAAAAGGTATCCATCCCTTGTATTTCGGGTGAATCGACAGAAGGTGTAAATGGTTCATTGGGATCATTTAAATCTGTGACTGTGAGCTTTAGGTAGCGTTCACGATTTACCTTGATTTTTTTGGGCTTGCCATTCTCAGGTAGCCATAGGTGAGACCAATTTGTCACGAAATAGTCGTGTAGCTGCTCTGACCAGTCTATGCTTAAAAACAAACCATAAAATTCTGGAATATCCACAACAATAATATCAATCACTTGATGAACTTTGGGGTTAGACAATAATCTTATAAGCACATTCCTTAATTCGCCTATAACTTTAACACTAGTTCGATCAAGTTGGATGATTTTTAAGGTGGATGGTTCAACTTTAGCATTAATATTCTGACACATAGACCATGGCATTACATTGGATGACGCTCCTGAATCTACCATACAATTGTGCACGTTCCTATTAAAGATTTTGAAACTTAACAAAAATGGAGGTACATTTCTGCGAGTACTAATGGTGGAAGCTTGTGGCTTTTTACTCGTAGCCTCTAAAGCTAATTTATCTACATTTGTTACCTTATTTACAGGAAGGCCTCCTTTCTCATGAGGATCATAATTGTTCTTGGTGGGAGCCTTCTGAGGAACTTTTGGGTTGTTCTGAAAAACTTTGTTACTGCTTGGATTACCGTTTTTTCTATTCTCTGTGATATTCTGTAACATTTTTTGTAGCAAAAACGAAAATTTTAATATTTCATAAACATAAATGTTAGCCCTTAACTTTTTTAGATCTTCAACTAAATCATAATCGAAGTTTGGGTTTACATGACTCTGTTTAGTCTCATCTGATTTAGAATGTTTTGGGGGAAAAGTCGTAGTGTTTTCAAAATATTGTTTGTTTGTTGTCTTACTCCTAGTATTGTAGGGATGTACTGTCTCGAAATTATCTTGAAAAATGCTATCTGAGAAGTGTCCAAAAATGTTCGGAGAAGATTCATCTTCTTCAACTGTTTCTTGTTCAACTACTTCCTCAGGGATCTCAGGAGGCATCAAGTTATCCTGGGCTTCTAGAATTGTTTGAATGGTGAATTGCAGGCTTTCTAGCTTTAGGCCCTCGGTATTTGAATTAGGACAGTTGGTGGGAAAAGGCTTCCTAAACGGGGGTTTGTAAGGCCCTTTTCTCGAAGAAGCTTCTTCGGCTGTCCTTTTCAAATCTATAACTTGATTTGACATTTTTTGAACGACTTTTGTTAAGTTTTCTAAATTTGAGCTTTCAGGTTGTGTTTTATTTTGAGGAGGTCTAGGGAGGATTTTGATTTTCTTTTTGGAAGATGAACTAGTCTCTATTTTGTTGCTAGTAGTGTCTTTTAAACTAAGGATGTCTTTCTCAATATGACTGGCCTCTTCAAAGGCCTCTAACAATATGGCTTTCTTAGATCACTTTACCCAAATGGATATACTTTGATGTAAGTCTTTAGTATAGTATGCTATGATAAGATTCTCAACAGGCATCGAATCTGTAGGGATTCAGTTATTTAGTGTTAAGAATCTTTGGTTAAAGTCTTTGATTTTCTCTTTGGGGTTCATTCTTAAACTAGAAAGCTCCATGACTAGAAATTATGGGGACTTATCATCTCCAAACTTCTCAAGAAAGCAGGATTCGAACTTCTCCCATGACACGATCGTATGGGGCTATTGGGCAAAGTACCAAGTAGAGGCATTTCCCTTGAAAGTATAGGGGAACAACCTACAGAATATGCCTTCGTGCTCGAAATTACGAAGTCTAATGGATAACATAAACTTTTTAATGTGATCTTCGGTGATCTGTTTAGAGTCAGGGTCAAACTTGGGGAGCCACTTCTCCAGATGTTCGGGTAAGGGATGCTGAGGCCCGGGTACGGCTACTGCATCTTGGTCAAGCCAGGGTCTGGCAGGATTTTTCTGGTTGGCCATTGGTGTGGGTGGTGTCGAAGGATGAGATGAAGAGATACCTTCGTCAGAGGAGTCGTCTCCAGAAGAAGAAGGGGATGATGGAGGTGGTGAAGGTGGTATTCCAGATCCTCCTGCAACAGGAGTGAGGGTTGGATCTGTAGGGTTTAAAGTGAGGTTAGTGCCTCCAAGTTGTTCTTTGATATCATAGAAATCTAATGGTTGTCCAAAGGTCGATTTGGTTGTCTTAAACGGGTGAAGGCACTATGTGTTCTTATGAGAGATTGTCGGACAATCTCTTGTATGTCACCACCTGTAGGATTTGGGGTTACTGGTTCAAGTGTGATCCGTAGATCGTCGTTTGATGTGGTTGCTATTTGAGGGATGATGTTGTCGTTTGAAATACTTCTTGTCACTATAGGTGAGCGGTTGGGTGGTGGAGGAGTCTTATGACCGCCTCGTGCCATTAATAATTTTCATGCCCTCCTTTTAGCGCCATTTGTTGACGAGCGAAATTGACCACTCGTCAACTGGAGGGGTGGATCCGGTCCGGGGTTGTCTAAATAACCCAAGCCATTTGGATTAATCCACTCTGACAGCTTTAGTGGCTCCATTAGCTGATCTAAGTCCTAGGAAAGTGAAAGAAAAACTAAGCTAAAGAAACTAATCTAAGTGAAAAACAACTTCTGCAAACTATATACAAATCTAATATATATATATACAGTTTTCTAACTAATATTATAAAACAATAATTCTACTTATTAAATGTTCAGTTATCAATACAATTAAATCTCGATTATATATAAAGTATTTACAAAATACAAATTTTGATCAAAATCTATAAAATCATCTGTGAATTGTCTTACGACAACGAAGCTATTATTTTTGGATTTTTATAACTTTTGTGAAGAGGAAATGAAACAACAACTATCTAACTAAGAAATGAAGATAATAATATGTATTGTATATCTATATAAACTACAGAGAATTCTCAAATTGATCGACTATTAAATTGCAAATAACAAACTGACCTGAAGAGGCGTTTCCTATTTGTCCTGTGCACAGTACTCGATTTAGCTGTTTGATGGGGGAAACCCGCACCAGATTTTGCAAAAAGATTCTCGTAAATAGGAAGCAATGACACTCTTGAATACAAATGACAAAACAAACAAGGGATACAACAACAACAATTTTATAGTTTACAGATCATCACATTAAGATAAATCCTACTGCAAAAATTTGTACATAACTGCTCATTTAACAAAGAAGATTAACCTTTTGTTCATTAAATTAAAACAGGGTAATGGCTGTAAGTAAAATAATACACATCAAATATGGACAATACTTAAATCATATCACATCAACCTGTAACAAATCTTGATATCTAAAGTAGTCAATAATTTGATTACTAATTGAAACACACAAAAACTTGAACAAAAGTAAGATAAATTGAAGCTAAAGCCGTACAAAAAATCCACTTTCATTCGAGTCTGTATAATCATCAGTCCATAGTCTCTGTTCTCCCAATAGTGATGATTTGTTTACAAAAAATAATAAGTATATAAGGGACATAGGATAAAACATTCCTTGTGGAAATTATCAAAAACTGTTTGCAAAAAATATGGGAACAATCTTCCAGATTCCTATTTCTATCTAAGACTAACCACCTAATCCAAAACTATGTAACAAAAAGAATGTTCTAAAAAGCCATTATCGATCCAATTCCCATTGAAATTTGTGTGTACCTGTAGATGCACAAAAATAAACGATTTTAGATTGTGTTTAATTGTAAAATCAACATAAATTCAAATTTTATGACTAGCTATAGAATCTCATGATTCTGTAGCTAGTCATTATTTACAAACATAACCGAATTGAATTGATTCAATCATAATAGAAATATATGCGATTTATCAAACAAATCCTAAATACTAATTCAAAGAAAACCAAATCATTTTAAAATCACTTTTGAAACATCATACCTTGGTTTTAGGGATACGATTTGATCAAGCTATTTTTGAGTTAACAATGGCAGTGGCCGCCTCTACATTTTTTAACACGACAGAGCCTGTGGTCTTTTTCCTTTTGTCATTAACTTGCAATATGTCATTTTCCTGGGTTAAGACATTTACTCGGTCCTCCAAGGACTTGATTCAGGATTGCAACAAAGGAACATCTATATAGTATCGTTCGAGCCATGAGTTGCATTCATTGCACTGTGGTTGATTAGGACGTGTCATTACAGGTGGAGAATCTCCTAATTTACCAGCAATTCCACTATCGATATTGATCCCAGGGAAGTTAGGGTCACCTTTTAGGCACAGCGGGAGGTTTGATATGTAGTCAAAGGGCTCGACAGAACAGAGGCCGTGTGAGTATGGATACTCCTCGGTCATAAATCGCTCGATTTCAGAATCTGAATCTTCACTCAAAACAATTGGTTTCTGATCCATGTTTTGTTTGGGTTTATTACGAGCACACCTCGATACCCAGCACACAACCTTCTTACCCTTGCTATTGACATCGGTCTTACCCTTTCCCTTTTTTCTTGTAGGCCTCTTAACAGGCTTAGCACTTTCTTTTAAATATGAGTCAGTCAGGGTGTTGGGTAGGTCATTGTTCGGGTAGGTCGAGGGTTCCACCGAGGGTAAGAGTGTAGGAGGGGGAACGACAAGCACGACAAGGGTTTCAGTGACCACAGTTTTGTCTACTTGACCACATTCAGGACTGGCAAAGCCATTCCTCAACAAGAAAGCTTCCCAAGAGTCACCACCCAACCTCAAATGATGGACTATGACAATTTTTATTAAACAGTGGTGGAAGAGGTTGGAGTCAGCCTTCTCCCTCTTAAATCGTTAAGCCATTTTATACAAACTGCGAAGAAGGAAATGTGGCATATTTAAAGGGAAATATATAAAACTCATAATCAGCCATAGGTGGTATAGGAAAACTAAACCGTATCTACCTTCGCATGTAACAAATTTCTTAATGGCCAACAAATCATGCCATCGAGATTTAAGGGCTGTAACCAGCATACCTTTGTCACAACTATTAATTTTCCTTGAGGTAAACATGAGAGGCCATGGCACTTCATCCACCTTCAAATTCCTAAACCATTTCTACCCCTTGGCTGGCAGACCATTGGCTAAGCTGAGGAATTCTTTGTTTAAGTCAAGTTGGATGTCCCCAACTTTGGCCCTGCATCCATCGAATGTGAGGGAAAATTGTTGAGCGACTGCGAGGTTGAAACCCTCAAAATTTTCAATGAAAACTAACCATCCATTCCTCTCCAGGTCTTCTCGGGCATTATCGAATAACAACAATGTTTGGACGTCGTTGGGTTCTATGCGTACTACAGGAGCCATAGCAGATAACACACAGTCGACAGGGTGATCGGTGAGGGGGTTTGACAGGAAAGACACAGAACTAATTTCCCGCAGGCTTTCCCAAAACAAGCAGAAGCAGACCGAAGTGTAAGGCAGATGTTAATGCTTATGCGTGTGAGGGTGGTGGAGTAAATTGAAACCATGCAAAAAAATCATGTTGGCATGTACAATCGACGACGCCTTGGTAATAGTCTCATTCAAATCACAATCCAAAGCATTGTAAACCAAATGTCATATGGATTATCACATAATCGCATAACCAAAACTCGATCCGAATGTTTAAATCAACAATAGCATTTGTATGATTTGAAAGAAACCACTATATCGAACATTGCACCAAGGATTTAATCACAAAGTTAATGCGTTCTATGAAACCATTGCACCAAGGATTTAATCAAAGACACCAAAAAATCATTGCATCACGAACTTATAAATCGAAACTATATTAACAAAAATGAAAAGTGAATAAAGGTTTGGTGTTTTGATAAATGTATGACCATTAGTGAGTTGAAAGTAAAAACGTTATGACCACATAAACAAAAAGATTCATAACAATTCAAAAGATCAATCTAATTCCATCGACATTACTTCCAACTCTAGTTTTTCACACTTGCAGTCGTGAAAATGAAAACGAAAGGCAGGTGTGGGAAAGAGAAATATAATAGTGTCATTTTGTTTAAAGAATTACGATGAGTATTGAGGGTTATAAACCCTTGTGTAGGTAGCTTATAAGGAAAAAATAAGAATTTCAAGATGGCTGCCAACACTACAGAGCACAAAGCTTCTAGATCTAAGAACTTTTGACTATTCTTACCTTTATTAAAGCAGAAAGCTTACATATCTTACCTTTTTTCTGCAGATCTGACTTCTTTCTTTCAAAAATTTCCACTTTTACTTTTCTCAGAGCATAGAGTGTTCATATATCGCTTCTTTTCTTCGGATTTGATCTTCCTTTCTTTAGATATGACCTTATTCCTGGCAGAAAGCTTCACAGTTCGAGTACAAAGCTGTGCACTAGGGAAACATATCTACGCACAAAGCTTCCTTTTGCACAAAGTTTATTCTTCCTCAGTTCCCAACAATCACAGTTTCAGGTCCCAACAACAGAACCATTTGTTGGCATAGGGGCAAACCCAGGGTTCAGCGCTTCAATATAGCACCAACAAAACCCTAACTACTAGCCCTTTTGGCAACACCTGCGAAGAAGATGAAGTCTCACCCGAGTTAGAGGTAGGGGTGGTTGCAAGACTTAGGTGTCTGCAACCTTAGCTGGGACACAGATTTGTGATTCTTACTCTTAGCAAGAACTTTATCATAGATCATTCATCAATATTTAACCCTCATGGTGCTCCAAAGATGGCACAGAGCGCCGCATCATTCACTTAAATCTAGGTTAAGTTAGTACTTAGCAACAACAAAATAGTTCTAGCACTCATCACTTTCATATATGTGAAATTTATACCCACACATCTAAAATGCACAAAGCAAAGTGGATCTATCTAAGTATATCATAGAAAAGCACATAGCATAATCATATCAAGCACAACACATGGAAAGAAACCAACACATTAGGTCAAAGCACAGAGCATAACACATAGAGTTACCATGGTTCACCCCCATCCCGGGGCTACGTCCACAAAGTCTTCTTCTTCTTTATTAGCTTTGGTCAATCGGGTTACAACACATAGCTCACACTTGTACTCCGCATAGGATAGGAGATCTGTGTGCACCTCGCCAGATCCTCCTTCCTCGAGTAGATCTAGCACATAACCTTCTTACAATCCATGCACTTAGCAGTTATAGCACTTGCACTTAGCTCTGCAAGTCGGTCACACAATATACACAAAGCCTTTACTAGCACTTAGCTTATTTTCTTCTCTCTTCTCTTACATTGCTTAGCTAATTATTTATACTTTACAAAATAGGCCTAAACATGGGTAAACCCATGGTCTGACATCCCTTTCCCATTACATTAACCCAAAACCCTAAAAGGGACCCAAAAGTGGGCCGAGATCCCGTGATCTTTTCTTCTCCTGGCGTTCCATCTTTGACAGGCTGTCGAAGTCCAAAAACGGTCATATATGACCAAGTGTTCCTCAAAAATTGGTCAAGGGCCAACACTTGTGCAAGGAATTGTACCTTTATTGATATGTATTAGATCATTATATTATTTTTCATCTATCTTGATGCATTCAGAGTGGGAAAATTTGGAGGAATCAACTTTCAAGGTCATTTTAGTGGTAGGTCCTAGTTTGGAAAATTGGATTTTGAAACCTTTCAAGGACTTTTTGAGGCATCAAATGAATTTTAATGGGATAATTTTTTTTCTAGATTTAGCTGGATCCCTTGATTTTATTCTACACATTGATACCTTTCCAACGGTGCAAAATTGTTTCAATCAAAGATCATATTCAAAAGTTATGCCTCCCACAAGTTGATACCCCATGTTGACCACCATGCTATGATAAAATTTCATGTTAGCTCCCATTACTCATGTATATGGGGATATCCATGTAAGGATTTTCAAGAAGATTCTATAGAGTTAAAAACCTTATCACAATTGAGGGTTGAGGGAGTCCAAACCTTATGCCCTCGATGACTATTGGGCAATGTTAAATACCGGGCTGCTAGGAGGAGAAGGGATTCCATTCTTGAGCATTGTATTTTGTTACAAACCTAGATCAACAAACCCAAAACTATTTACTATGTGCTTTGATGTGAATTGTACCCACTACCAGGGTACCTGAAAATTTTCCCTCTTGGGTTGATTCAAAATTATGATACCAATTAATTAATAATGAAGCATGAAATAAATACAATAAAAACACATGTATTAATCAAGATTCATGCTACAATATAAAATAAATGAAAAATATGCCATGCAAAACAATAACTAGCAAGAAGGAACATTATGAATACATATATTAGAGATAATAATTAATACACATAGGAAATAAATATACAAGCAGAGAAAACCATGAGTGAGAGAACTTCTCTTATAAAATTAAATAACCAACTAGATGCATAACAAGGACCTTCCACCCAACCTTAGATATTGTTGTTCCAAGTCTCAACAACATGCCACCCCCATTCTAGGGCTATGAATCCACAAGGATGGGTCTCAGACTAATACTCATCTTCCCAAACCAATCAAAAATCAAGCTCTCACATGTTTCTCAACGCACAACAAATCCAATATACCATCTATCTTCCCCTTCAACCTGCACCACCCAAAGAGAATGAACCCCCTTCACTGCCATGTAGTCCCTCAAATTTTCCACCTCTTTCTATGGATCCTGTGCTTATGGTTAGGAAATCACAATGATGGAACTCTCAGGATTCTTAGTTACAATTCTCTCTCAACTACCATTATTATCATGCCCAAAGGAATCCCTCTCTTTTCAGAAATATAAAAAATTAGTTACAACCAGCCAACCATGGCTTCTTTCCTTCAAAACTTTGTTTTCCTTTCCCCATGCAAAACCAAGAATGAGCAGAAGAGTGAATTAGAGATGAATGACTCCAAAAATAATATTTTAGTAAGAATGAATGGCCAACACCAAAAACAATCAAGAACAAGGATTAAATTTCAAAAGCATAATGTGGCCTCCCCCTAAGAATCTCACATAACCCCCTCTTTATCTCCAAAATTATAAGGTGGGTAAAATAAAAATAATTGAAAAATGTAGAGGCTTAGTCTTTTAGATTTCCCCTCTCTTGTGGAATCATATCCCCTATAACTCTTTTCCTTGTCTGTATCATAGCCAACACTGTATTTTATTATTAATAATGATTAAAGTATTACATTTTCTAGGATCCTCAACCTCTTTTATTTGTTTAGGCATTCTTTCCTTTCATCAAATAAAAAAATATACATTATTAATCTCGAGACTCAAAACTGTGGTATTACTATTAGACATGCATTGTGGAAATATTATTCATGAAAATCCTAAGTTTACTTATATTTTATGTGATTGATTATGTATACTTTCTTGATGCATGTTAGACTAGAATTATTCTCTGTATGATCATTGCACAATGGTTATGAATGTTACAGTACTTGGTTTTGTTGATTGAGGTTGGTTGTCATTGATGTCAACCCTTGAGGAAAGCCCCGTAGCACAAAGGTTGGGTAATGGACCCAATATTGTTTGATGTAAATATGACTCATTATTGTCTTTTAATGGTTGATAATAAGTAGAAATGGATGAAATCCAAAGTGGTCCCCTTATGGTGAAATCCCTCACGGGAAGATGCTTTGCAGATTGAGTTATCCTAGAAGTATGGTTAGAGAACCCATGCTTATTTGTGTAATAATGAGATGAATGCCAATGAATTTTTTAGTGAAACTATCCTATATGGATATTTCTTTTCATGCTATTTATGGTGGTATGTGGGAAATCACATAACTCCTCACGGTTAGAGAGTTATCTCCATGAGAAGTTGGAGAACCTAGGTTTGGGTAATGGACCCAAGTTTGCCTGATGGATAACATTATGTGTTTTGATATATTTTCAGGTAATACTATTCTACATGGATAGTACATGTCATTCCATTTCTAGTGGTATGTGGAACGTCACACAACTCCTCACAGTTTGAGAGTTATGGCCTTACGAAGTTGGAGGACCCTCATATGTCATCTAGAAGCCCCAAAAGGTCAAAGTAGTCAAAGTGGTTTAAGATATTTTAAAAGGTAAATAATAAAGTGAAGTTATGAGTGTACTATAATTCAAAGTGAATCCAAAATAAATTAATTCAATAATAAATTTAATGGAGAAATTAGAAGTGGGTTAACCCTAAAATAAGGAAAGTGGGCAAAGTAACCTAGAAGATGTTTTTAAGGAAGCTACTTGGAGAGTATAAAGAAGAGGCAAGGCTCTCTAATTTAAGACAACCTTGATCATATTGAATACCTAAATGTGTCTGAGGTAACCAAAGGATATCTACACCGAATTTCTGAGGAAAGTGAAGAAAAGAAGGCCAGAATTCAAGGAAGGATAAATTCTTTTGATGATGTTTTCTAAGGTATTTTTTTTCAGGTCATCTCACCATTTTCTCAATAACATTTTTTATAGAATGATTCAAACCGTGAAATTGATATTCCATTTAGGAAACATATCCAAGTATCTTCGGTAAAAAATTCATCCTTTGGGTCATTGTATTTTTGGAGTTAAACTACGTGGAAAATAGGGTTTGTGGCTACTCCTAAAACTAGTCAAAACTGTAAGATCTCAGTCCCCACAGAGCCTTATAAAACACAAGTTAAAAAAAAAAAAAAAGAGTGGATAAATGTTATCCTGTACAATTTAATCTTCATCATTTAACCATAAATTATTTAGCAGAAATTAAATTTATTAACAACATGAAAATAAATCACATAACCATCACATAACACAGCATATTCAACACCTTAATGATAACCACCTAACACAACGTAATAATGAAAATACATACCTCTGTCTGATGTTATTTCTCCAATATCCATTTGTCCTCATTGCTGCTCTGCTCAAAACCGATCCTTCCTCCCTGCTAGCTAGGAACAGAGCCTATCCGTCTCCCTAGCTCCAGGATTCCATGAGGATTCCTGGCCCTCGAGCCCAAAAATCCCAGCAACCGATGCACCCCTATAACAATCCACCCAAAATCCAAACTAGAAAAATACCCCCAGAAAATACAGTCCCTAATCTCAAATGATGCTTCCTTCCCCCAACTTTCAAAATGTCCTTGTACCGAATGCCTTTGCCCCCTCATATCCTCCTCCCCATTCATTGCCTCCTACCTTCATTTAATGCCACACACCTTATCCATCCATTTAATACCTTATCCCTCCATTCAATACTTTATCCCTCCATTCAATGCTTTATCCCTACATACATAAAGTTTTCTAATAATAAATTAAAAGTTATTAAGCCTTTAATTCGTTACCCAAACATTAAATGTGTTAATTAATCAACATATATTAAACAATAAATAAATAATATTATTAATAAATAATCATTATTTAACTAATACACATTAGGACGGTTAATTATTTAATTAACTATACTTTATAAACCTTAAGCAACTATTTAACTAGGGTTGTTACATACACCCACCCTTTAGGAAACTTCGTCCCGAAGTTAAAGTATTTTATGATACAAGGGAAAAGAAACATGGTTCACACATTCCTAACAAATAACCGACATTATTAGTAAGTAAGCCAAGAAACTCATACATACTAGTGTACATGTGCAAGAAAATGCATGTGTAGCTAGTACATACAAGTCTCGTTCATGTACTAATATCAATAACTATCATCTCTATAGTATTTTCCATATGTATCCAATCCATTCAACAAGGTTATTCATTTTATAAAAGAAAATAAACCAATTAAATCTTTGCGAAATCCTTTAATTACAATTATCTAGATCAACAATGTTATTTAGACTATTGTAGTTTAGTTACATAATTATGAATATTCATATACATATACATTTTTTTTTTAGAAGGAAAAACAATAAATTTAACCATAAGACAAATCTCCATACACTCTCAACTATTTCTACTCATCCTTCTTCCCTAAATTACTTCCATCTTCCATTCCTATCCTTCCTCTGCTGGACTATCTTGGAGCATCAACTATATTGACCTAAATCCAAATAGAACCCATAAGAGGAAGTGTCACTAACTTGACCAAGCTTCCCCAGCAGGCAACTGACAGTCATCATCACACGTCTAGGGGAGCGTGAGCTAACATCGTCCTCCCATGACTTTAGGTTTCAGAGGATACACGGTGGGAAATACCTCCACCCCTCCTAATCATGACTAGGGTCCACACCCTACAATGGAATGTATAGTGGCATCGTGTTGCTGGGAGTTTTGTCATCGTCTATTCAGTTTTGGGTAGTCTCACCACCTGAAATCCTGCACTAGTCCACATATCATAGCAATGCATCCAAACCAATATAATTTCACATACTAAGATTCATATCATATTGTTTCTCGGCCAATGGTCATGACATCGACTTTCATCATCATTATCCCTTGGCTATTTCATAGCCCATAACTTGCATATTAGTCTGTAACACAAACTCATACATTTCTATGCATTATCATCATGTAATTGCATACAACCATAATTTCAATTCAGTATCTGTGTACCAAAAACTTTAACATCAAAGTTTTCAAGTTAGAAATAGATCTCATAATATCCCATAATTCAATTAAAGACACTTATTCATAAAATTATCATTTACAAAATGGATTGCATCATATCCAACATCATTCTAATAGCATTTAAACCCTCATAGGATTCTCATTCACACAATATATTGCATCATATCCATCATCATCAATAACATTTTAAACATTAATAGAATTTACATTCACATAGTATATTGCATCATATCCATCATCATTAATAATATTTAAACATTTATAAAGGTTCATACGTCTTAAAAATTCAAGTGTATTATTTAATAGTTTCACTTGTGAATAGAAAATAAAGGTGTGTAGGCCTCAGGTAATCCTAGATGTCTAAGTCAAAAGGTGGTGTTACATACACCCAAACTTCGAGAAACATATTCTTGAGGTGGTAAAAAAAGTGAGGGATAATATCGTCGTAGGGTCTCAGCATCTTCCCAAGTAGCAAATCCCGGACTATACTTGTCCCACTGGACCTTAACTTGGTCTACCATACGGTTCCTAAGCTGTCAGACTCTACGGTCCAATATGTGTAACGGTTCTACCGTGAGGGTTCCTGCGTCCGATACCTGCAATTCCTTCCAATTTATCTTATGTGATTCATCAGCAAAATAATGACATAGAACGGATACATGAAAAACATTATGAGTTTTATGCAAGTGGGGTGGCAGTACGAGACGATAGGCAACGGGTCCAATTTTCTCTTGGATTCTGAATGGTCCTATAAATCAAGGTGAAAAATTTTTCCCCTTCTCGAACCATATGGTACTCTTATTAGGCCTGATACGAATGAAAACCTGGTCTCCCACTTTATAACTTCGGTCGGTCCTGTGTGCATCCGCATAGATTTTCTGCCTATCCTGTGCTTCCTTTAGTCTCTGCCTAATATGAATCACCTGTTCCTCCATCTCTTGATTCAATTCTGGCCCAACTGTTACTCGGTCTTCTAATCTATCCCAACTCAACGACATTCTGCATGGACTTCCATACAGAGCTTCGTATGGTGGCATTCCAATGGAGCTATGAAAACTGTTATTGTAGGAAAACTCTACCAAGGGTAGATACTTCTCCCAATGGGTTTGATTATCCATGACATACATCCTAAGCATGTCTTCCATGACTTGATTTACTCTCTCAGTTTTCCCATCTGTTTCAGGATGATAAGATGTGCTTAAGTTCAACTGGGTCCCCAACGCTGACTGTAAACTTGTCCAAAACCTAGAAGTGAATCTGGAGTCCTTATATGAAATGATCTTCTTAGGTATCCCATGCAAATGGATGACCTCACTTACAAACACATGTTCCACATCAGTGACATCGTAAGTGTCTCTAACTAGAATAAAATGAGCACTCTTGGTTAACTTATCAACTATCACAAGAATGGCATTATGTCTATGAGATGTGAGCGGAAACCCCATAAACAAATCCATAGAGATGACTTCCCACTTGGACATAGGAACATCATGTGGTTGTAGGAGGCCTGCCGGGTGGTGGTGGTTGCCTTTCACTTGTTGACACTCTAGGAAATTGGCGATGAAATGGACTACATCACGCTTCATGCCTACCCAGAAGAAAAGCTTCCTCATGTCTGCGTACATATTCTTCACACCCGGATGCGCACAATAAAGTGCTCTATGGGCTTCCTTTAGTATGATGCTTCAAATATCCCCATATTCAGGGATATACATCCTTCCTTGATATCTCAATAGTCCATCTGCTTCCAAACTATACCCTTCATACTTTGGATTTAATTGCCTCCCACTCTGGAGGTTTGAAATAACCTTTAAATACCAACTATCTCCTTGGAGTTGCGTCAACACAGGTTCCCTCAGATTGACCTTTAAGGGTACCAAGGAGAAGACACGTGGTCTCCTACTCAAGGCATCTATGACCAAATTTTTCTTTCCCTTGATGTATGAAATACCAAAATCGTACTCACTCATAAAATCACTCCATCAACTTTGCCTGGCATTCAGATCCCTTTGAGTGAAGAGATGTTTTAAACTTTGATGGTTTGTTTTGAGCTCAAAGTTTCGCCCCACAAGATAGTGCCTCCAAAGTTTCAGAGCTAACATTACAACTGCCAACTCTAAATCATGAGTAGCATAAATATATTCATGTTTCTTCAACTTCCTTGACGCATAAGCTATCAATCCTCCATTCTGCATTAGCACGTCCCCCAACCCTTGCTTTGAGGCATCTGTGAAAACTGTGAAGTCCTTTTCCATATTCGACACTCATAGAATTGGCGCACTAGTTAGTAATCTCTTAATCTCAATGAATGCACTATCACATTCTTCTATCCATTCATACCTAACCCCCTTGCACTGCAAAGTGGTGTTGGGTTTCGCTATTTTAGAGAATCCTTCCACAAATCTTTGATAATAACCTGCTAGCCCCATGAAGCTTCTCACCTCATGGGCATTTTTTGGCACTAGCCACTCCATAATGGCCTTTACCTTTTCTGGGTCCACAAAGATTCCTTCATCGGAAATGATATGACCTAAATAGTGGATCTCTTTCTAGAAGAAGGAACACTTTGACAACTTCCCATACTATTTGTTCTCTCTAAGGCAGGACAACACCACTCGTAAGTGTTCCTCATGCTCTCTTTCATTTTTGGAATAGATGAGGATGTCATCTAGAAAGACTTGTACAAAATGGTCTAAGTACTTCCATAATACTTTGTTCATGAGGCTGATGAATACAACTGACACATTGGTCAATCCAAAAGGTACTACGACAAACTCGTAATGCCCAAACCGAGTTCTAAAGGAAGTTTTAGGAATATCACCTTCCTTAATCCTTAACTGGTGATACGTTGATCACAAATCAATCTTTGAGAATACCACTACTCCTTTCATCTGATCAAAGAGGCCATCTATTCGTGGCATTGGGTACCTATTTTTCACTGTAGCACGGTTCAAGTCCCTGTAATCTATACACAATCGTAAGGAACCATCCTTCTTCTTTACAAAAATTACTGGTGCACCCCAAGGTGAGACACTGGGCCTTGTTATCCCTAAGTCTAGTAACTCTTTCAACTGCATTTTCAACTCACAAAGTTCTGGCGCTATCATCCGATATGGAGTCTTGGAAATTGGTTATGCACCAGGTTTTATCTCAATAGTAAAATCAAGCTCCCTCTCAGGAGGTAACCCTGGTAACTTGTTTGGAAAAACATCCTTAAATTATGACAATACCGGGTAATAATCCAAGGAGGTTCCCTTCCTTTCATTCACTGCTTCCACTACATATAGTCAACACCCTTGCCTCAAGCATCACTTAACATTCATAGTTGAGATAAAGTGTAATGACACCATTCTCCATACACCCTAGATCTCTACTGGCCTTCCTTCGTCGTCAACACAGAGCACCCTTTTTGCGAAACAATCTACCAAAGCTCGATGAGATTCTAACCAATCCATTCCAATGATTAGGTCATATGTCCCGAGAGCAGTGACGTATACCTTCAACTTGGTAGTACACACTCCCAGGTTTAATATACAATTATCAATGCTAGATCCTACCGCTTTTTTTTCCCCTGAAGCCATCTCGACTTGTTTAAAGTCATCGTGCTCGTAGGCTGCTAACCCACTCTTTTCTAATGCAGATGGTGAAATGAAACTATCTGTAGCACTAGAATCAAATAAAATCTTTACATTGATATGATTTAGTGTACTTGATGAATCCACCATCGTGGATTGATGTTCTGCCTGGCGATTATTAACCACTACGTAAATCTAGTGGCTGCCACTTTCTCTTCCCATCAGGGACTTTCCCTCTCTATGCAAAAATATTGATTGTAACTCTGGGCAATCACACTGGCAGTCAAACTGGTAATGGGGTCCTCCACATACCCAATAGGTAACATGAGATTGAACTTGTGCCCTGTTCTGTGACTGTCTCTGAAATGAGTTCCTTCCCCTGGAACCCCTGCCCCTACTAGCTGCTCCCTGAGATGGTCATGGACCTGCCTGCATCGTTGGTGATGAATGAGATGCTACACTCGCTGCCATTGAAATCCCTGCGGATATTTTCCTTGGTGCGACTCTATTACCATATGGAGGTGGCCTTGAGACCCCTCCCCTGGGAAATGTCCTAGAGGCCTTCCCCATGAATCCAGGATGATGCAGAAAGTTCAGTCTCGTACCTCTGGTTAAGTTCATGTGTTCCTCCACATAACGCACATTTTCCACAGCTTCCGCTACTGAATATGGTTTCCACATCCGCACCATAGCCCTTATATTAGGGTTTAACCCATAGACAAAGTGTTCTTCCTGTCATTGGTCATTATCCATATATGAAACATATTTGACCAATTCCATAAACCTAATATCATATTCTTCTATGGTCTTGTTTCGCTGTACTAGAGCATGAAATGCTCCCACCTGTTGTTCCTCATAGTAAGCTGGTAGATATTTCCTTCAGAACCTCTCCTCAAAAAGTTCCCAAGATATGGTGTTTGGGGTAAGATGTAGTTGCCTTTCCAGGTTTCCCCACCAGTTCAAGGCACTGTCTCTCAACTGAAAAATTACTATCTTCACCTTTGAAGTGGACGCGTAGTCTCTTAAGGAAAAACACCTTATCATGCCTTCCAACCATGCTTCTGCATGTTCACTGGCGCGACCCCCGAAAAACTCTGGAAGTTTTATCTTTTGCAGTTCTCTAGTGATGTCTTCGGGTGGAGGTCCTCCCCCTGAATCCCTCGACACTTCTGGATTACCCATTCTATATGGTGGGGGTTCCACTTCGATCCTTGTTGGTTGACACCCCTTTAAAGTCTCATTTATGGCCTCGAAAGAGCGCAGTATGAGAGTTAGTTCAGGTGATGGTGGTGGCGGCGCTAGCGGTCCCTACGACGATGCCCCTCTGCCTTGATTTCCTCGAGTCCTAACCATCCTGTATTATTTAACCTGCATCAACCAAAGTTGTCAGGGTGAGTTCAAGGACATTTCACATTTGCTTATCTTAAACTAGAAAACAGGGTTAGGCGTAAGTTTTTTTTACTTGTCTGTAAACAGACGTTACTCTCTTTAGGGGAGGTGGCTAGTTTAGGGTTAAAGAGTCTAAGCTTGATGTCTTCGCCTAAGAAAAATATTGACCCTCTCTCCTGGTAGTTACGCTAGCACTGTACCACACTCGCCATAGTCCATCAGATCCCTTATATGGTGCTTTCTATTATACCCCTATTATACCTTGACTATTTCCCATAACATGCATCAAACTCCCGCTACTCTACAAGGAATTTTAACCTTTATAAATTATAAAGTTACACTATTACATTCATTAATCATAGGGATATATATATATATATATATATATATATATATATA
>ML803699.1:35657-48310 GCA_009831015.1 Picea engelmannii
ATATATATCTATATCTATATATATATATATATATATATATATATATATATGATTAATAATCATAGGTTTCAAACCCATTATTAACATTAAAATTTTATAATGTTAATATGTTGTGCACAATATGCTCCCTTACGGGCTTGGTGCTTGGCTTTGGCTGGGGGAATGGAATGGAAGGGCTTGGCACTTGGCTCGATGGTTGAGGGCATGGAACTCAGTGCTTGGTTAACTTGGATAATTGGAGATTATACTTTAGGATAATTGGAGATTACTGTTGATAATTAATTTATTTATATACATGAATTTATTTTATAAAGACTCATGTGTGGCCAGTTGGTGTTTGGTTGTTTTCCAAGGCTTGGACTATGGTGAGTGGTCGTGGGTTCAAAAACCATCCTATCCCAATATATATATATATATATATATATATATATATATATTTTATAACTTTATTATTATTATATATTTATTTATTTTTTATATAATTAACAATTATTTTTAAACAAATTTTATACGATCTATGAAATTAAAAAAAAAAAAAGTAATTTTAAAGAAATTTTTAAAAGAATTAATAAAAAAAATTTAAATTAAATAAGAGAAATTTTTAAAAGAATTTTAAAAAAATAAACACTTTTTTTTTTATTTGAAGGTGGACATTGTGGGTGCATGAGGTCCACGTGCCCTCCTTCCCAGGTCTCTCATCCTCAACCCTAATTTATTCTTTCCTTTATCTCCTCAAACCCTAGCCTCACTAGACCCTTTTCATTCTTGTTTGTTTTTTCAAACGATCAGTAGAGGTGAAGGATGAGGCCGGCCATGGCCGTCCCTCTGCTTGGTCGACCTTGGTATCCATGAGTTCTAGGAATGGAGGGCGCGTCGAGCACAGTGGCGCGTTCCCTCTGCTCCTCAGTGGCTTGGCGTTTGACTTGGGCGTCGACTTGTTTGTTGTTGCAGGTGCTTGGCTTTGTATATTGTTTTTTTACAGTTTGACATGGCGTTGCCTGCATGTTGTTTATTTTTGTAGTGCATGGAGACCGGTCGTGGCTTTGTATATTTTTTTTTCTGTACAATGCGCAGGAATAGATATGACCATTGCTCTTAAACTCGATGCTTGGGCTAAGCTTGCATGACTTATGTGTTTATTTGGTGTATGACTTATGGACTCGGTCTTTGCCTTTGTATATATATATATATTTTTCTGTACAATGCGTGGGATGAGATATGACCATTTCTCTTAGATTCGGTGCTTGGTATAAGCTTGCATGACTTATGTGTTTATTTGGTGTATGACTTATGAACTCGGTCTTTGCCTTTGTATATATATTTTTTTCTGTACAATGTGCGGGCTAAGATATGACCATTGCTCTTAGACTCGGCGCTTGGGCTAAGCTTGCATGACTTATGTGTTTATTTGGTGTATGACTTATGGACTCTGTCTTTGCCTTTGTATATATATATTTTTTCTGTACAGTGCGCGAGCTGAGATATGACCATTTCTCTTAGACTCAGTGCTTACATACACCCTTTTAGGCTGTACAAAACCATCTAATGGTTGCACTGTAGTGCCAACTCCTTTTATTGCAGAAAAAAGGCAACCAATTAGATCATTTGAAGGGTAGGAACTGATGGTAACTGATGTCTAGGGAAAATTTGGGCAGGCCAACACACCCAAAATAACTTCTCCTTCATCCAATAAGCCCAACGCTACAACATATTGGTCTCCTCTAAGAAATCCTTTGTCCCATCAATGGGGTCCAAAACCCAGTGCCAACCATGCAGCCCTCCTTCAGATTTGCCTCTATCTATTACTGCAAGTACATATCCTATTGTTAATGGAGAAACATTATAGGCACTATCATTATAAATGGTTTCATTTACAACTGTTGTAATGCATTCCACCATATCTTGTGCATCATTCTTCTGTAAATCTCCTGAATCCTCTTCTGCAACCATGGAAAACACTCCCGATTGTAGTTCCCTCTCAAGCAAAAAGATAACTAAAGCTTGAGAACCCTAATCCGCAACAGTGACAGGAGAACTGTCCATCTTGGCTTGAGTATCTGTTTGTAAAAGGCTCTTCTGCACTGACTAGCATAGACGAGATGTGAGAGAGGCGGCCTCAACTTTAGAGTGAATTCCCTCGACCTTGTGGTATCTTGGGTGAAACCTTATGATATGTTACGATTTGGCTCGGCTCACGAACTGTGGTCGACAGATGGAGATTGGGCCTCAAACCCAATAAATTTATTATTATTTTTTTTGAGATTGGGCCTCAGACATGTAGTGCATAAGAGATATGCCCCTCATGAGATCTCCTCATCTTAACGCTTGGTATTCATACTTGGTGTTAGGATTTCGTATGCAGATGATTGATTTGGAAAGTGGGCCTCGACCCAATAATTTTATTATTATTATTTTTGGGGGTTCATTTCTATTATTATTATTATTATTATTATTTTTTATAGGATGCGTAATGCACTGCCATGGCCCCTTCTAGTCTCTTGATGTGGGTGTTGTCGATACTTGGGATCCTCCCTTGGCTCTTGGTGAAGGCACTTTGTATGATGGTATTATTGGAATCATTATTGGAGATTTGGACTTGGGCGAGATTTGAATAAAAACCCTATAATTTTTAATTTTTTTTTTTTGTATGCTTTAGATATGGGTAATTTTTTTTTTTTTTTTAAAGGATTCATTTTTTTTTAGCTTTTGCGATTAAATTACACAATGTTTGCATAAATGCCTTAATTTAGCTTGCTGTCTATTTGTAAGAATTGACTGAGACTATTTAACTATAAAAACCCACCCTTACATCCATTTAGGAGTTGGCGTAACTTTTAGATCAGAGTTGGCTACACAGTTCCCAGCCAAGTTCTTAGAAATAAATGGAAAAGAATTCAATATGCCTGCTACCTGGGCTCAGGTCAAGTTAAGGAGGATCTTAGTAATGTTTAGATTGAATGCCCTCTCTTCTTTATTTAGTAGATAGCATTAAAGTTGTTAAAATACACCCTATTTAATATGCAATAGACGTAGAGAGAGTTTCAATAAATACCCCAGATTGTTTTACAATATTACAACTGTAATTCTTATTAATTCTCAGCCTGTGCAGGTGAAGAGTCATTCTTACAGGTGGCTAGAACCAGGGAGAGTATCTCTTTTTCTAATGCACATACCCTCCTTCAATTCTCCTGGGAAGCATGCACACTCTCACGTTCATTCTGGGTAGTCTACTTAGGATTATAAGTCATTTCTGTTTATTTCTATTTGAGTTGATTCAAGGGTTTTAGGCTGTAGGATGGGAGTTGTTTGAGGAACTAGTTTGCACAATTACATGGGCGGTAAGGCCTTAGGTTTCAGTTTTTGAAACTAGGATTTGATACCATGTGTAAGATATCAGTCCCCACAGAGACTTGTAAAAAACAAGTTAAAAATAAATAAAAAATAGAGTATATAAATGTTATCCTGTACAATTTAATCTTCAACATTTAACCATAATTTATTCAGTAGAAATTAAATTTAATAACAACATGAAAATAAATCACATAACCATCACATAACACAACATATTCAGCACCTTAATCATAACCACCTAAAACAACGTAATCATGAAAATACATACCTTTGTCTGATGCTATTTCTCCAATATTTGTTTGTACTCGCTCCTGCTCTGCCCAAAACCGAATCCTTCCTCCCTACCATCTAGGAACAGAGCCTATCCATCTCCCTAGCTCCAGGATTCCATGAGGATTCCTAGCCCCCGAGCCGAAAACTCCTAGCAATTGATGCACCCCTGTAGTAGTCCACCCAAACTCCAAACCAAAAAAATACCCCTAGAAAATACAGTCCCTAATCTCAAATGATGCTTCCTTCCCCCAACTTTCAAAAAGTCCTTCTCTCGAATGCCTCTGCCCCCTCATATCCTCCTCCTCATTCACCGCCTCCTACCTTCATTTAATGCCACCCACCTTATCCCTCCATTCAATACCCTATCCTTCCATTCAATTCTTTATCCTTGCATACATAAAGTTTTCTAATAATAAATTAAAAGTTATTAAGCCTTTAATTCGTTACCAAAACATTAAATGTGTTAATTAATCAACTTATATTAAACAATAATTAATTAATTAATATTATTAATAAATAATCATTATTTAACTAATACACATTAGGACAATTAATTATTTAATTAACTATACTTGATAAACCTTAAGCAACTATTTAACTAGGGTTGTTACAAAAACCAGGTGTTCCAGGTAAAAACGTCATAACTTATTCATAACAGATCCAAATTCAGTAAGACAAAATCTGTTGGTTAGAGTATAGTCTTTAGTATGTTGTGTAATAGTTTTAGATCAATTAAACAAATATTCCATGCGGGGCATGCTCTACAAGGTAGCTCTATAGAATAAGCCATAATTCAGTAAGGTGTGCCATTTTTTCCATAACGCCTTTTATGAGAGGTTCCAAGTAGTGAAACCTAGAGGAAATGCATAAACACACTAAAGAACATTGTATATCAGTTTTAGATCTTTATTCATTACAGGTACAAAGTTATGATTATTTCAAGTTAGGGTTGTTGACTAATCCAAAACTAGTCTTGTGAGACTAAAGAAACGTTTGATGAAAATGCTAGTCTCTTGTTGTTAAAGTTAAGGAAGGTTTGCAGGTATGTGATCATATACACCAGGTCTATTACAGAGTTACAAATCATATTTGGATGATGAAATTGATGAGGGTTTTTGGTTGAGGTACACGTTGGGTACATGGTTGAGACAAGTAGTTGATGAGTTGGCACATACATGAGGTGTATAGTTGATGATGTTGGTACATATTGATGAGTCATAGTTGATGAGTACTTGACACATGATTGGTACATACTTGGCACATGGTTGGTTGCAATTATTTATGGTATAGGTTGATTACAGATTGTTTGGTACAGGTTGGTGCATGGTTGATGCACTTGTTTATGGTATAGGTTGATTACAAGTTGAGGTATAGGTTTATGCATGGTTGATTCATGGTCCAGGCTTATTGGTACATGTTTACAACAATATATCTCATAGTGATAGTGTGACAATGGTTCCATCATTCTACTTCTACTTCATGGTAGTTGGACGGGGCAAGGACAAGTGGTTGTAGCCACCTTCTAGTTGTAGCCGAAGAACATAGGGGGTTGTAGCCTCCTTTTGGTTATAGCCAGAGAATTAAGGAGTTGGATATTTCCTCAGGTTGTAGCCTGAGAAACTAGGGGGTTGGAGCCTCCTTCCAGTTGCAGCTGAAAAACAAAGGAATTTGGTGCTTCCAATGAATGTAATTCTTCAAGACATATAAGATAAATCATTCTGTGGTTTTCTCTTGATTTGGGTTTCCACATAAAACACTGGTGTAATGTGTATGTGTATGATTGTTCATTTCTTATTGCTCATTATTGGATAATAATTCTACATTGATATAACACTTGTATTATTTGGAGAAAAAATATTATAATTACGCTATTACTGATTCACCCCCCCCTCTTAGTAATCCAACAATTGGTATCAGAGCAGGTTCCTTCAGAAATCAATTTAACCAATGAAAGGTAGATCATGGAGAGTACCAACTCACATAAAAATGGAATACCACACTTTGATGGACATAAGTATGCTTTTTGGAGCATAAGGATGAAGACATATACAAGCATAGGGGTTTGAAATTTTGAAATCAGTTGTAGATGGATACACAGTACCAACAGTTCCACCAACAAATGACAAAGCAGGGAAACTTGGTCAGAATAATTCCAAAGCTACAAATTCACTTTTGAATGGTCTTAGTGAAACAATATTCACCAAAGTTGCACATTGTAAATCCGCCAAAGAGATTTGGGAAAAGCTTCTAAATATTTATGAAGGAGATACAAAAGTCAAAGAAACAAAACTTCAAACTTACAGAGGTCATTTCGAACAACTAAAAATGAAGGAAGATGAGAATATTGCAGCCTACTTCTTAAGAGTTGATGAAACAGTGAATGCAATCATAGGATTGGGAGAATAAATCGAAGAATTTGTAATTGTTCAAAAGGTACTAAGATCTCTTCCTATGAGATTCAAACCTAATATATCAGCACTAGAAGAAAGATCGGATCTGAACTCAATAAGCGTGGATGAACTGCATGGAATATTCACAGCATGTGAAATGAGAACTAAACAGGAAAATCCAGATGTAAAAGAAGAAGCCTTCAAAGCATCCAAAAGATCAAAGAAAAATAAAAAGGAACAAGAAGAATATAGCAACAACAACGACGTCTCGAAAGATGATGAAGAAGTGGCCAAATTCATCAAAAGACTGAACAAGGGAACCAATGGTAGGTATAGAGGTAAGCTTCATTTAATTTTTTTTAATTGTGATGGTATTGATCATTTTGCTAACAAATTTCCTCATAAGAAAAAGATAAATGATGAAGGTTACTCAAAAGGAAAACACACATATAAAAGCAAAAGAACTACAAAGAAATATTTCAAGGAAAGATTATGCATCAAAGAAGACATATCATCTTCAGATGAAGATGAAATCAATGATAGTGAGACAAGAAGAGTTCTATTCATGGCAGTAGAAGATTCTGACAAATAAGACTCCGTAGAATAATATGAAGAAGCCGAAGAAGGATATGAAGAAGTCGAAGACGGAATTGAAGAGGAAGAAGTTGACTATCAAGAAGAATCAATGTGTGCCATAGAAGTTATCAGAAGAGAAAAGAAGAAAAATGAGAAACGACAAGAAGAACTAGACAAGAAAAATGACACTCGAGAACTAGAACATATGATCACAAGATTGAAGGTTCAAATAGAAGAAGCTAAAAGAATTGAAGAAGCACTCAAAGAACATCTAGAAGAAAATGACAAGATCATTGGAAACTTGGAAGCAGATATTGTCACACTAAGAAAGGATATTCAAAAGAAAAATATGCAGAATAGCTCAAAAGTTCTGGATGACATTATCAGCAGTAAAAAATCTCATCTTGACAAGTCTGGACTTGGATACAATCATACAAAAAATGGATCAAACTCCAAAACAACAGAGAAAGAAACAAATCCAAAAATATATGCAGAAACAATCAAAGGGTATAGGAATATGTACAAGGAAGACTACAAGAACACTCCTCCACCGAGAATATTCAGATTTCAGAATCAACAATAGACAAATAGGCCTCAAGAAGAAGAAGGATTCATAAGAGCACCTTATTTTAGAATATATTCAACTCCTAGGTATCAAACTTTATTTTTTGGTTTATGTTATGGATGTAATAATTTTGGACATAAAGATGTGAATTGCAGAGCTAGCAACAGGAACAATAACAACTTTGAGAGTCATACACAAAGGGGTTACTCAAGAAGACCTAGTGAAACACAAAGAAGAAGTTACAATAGGTTTGAATCTTTGAGCATTGAAGTGGAATGTTACAAATGTAACAATTTTGGACATGTGGCCAAAAATTGTAGAATGACAATCCCTCCTAAAGAACCTCAATAGAATAACAATAATCATAGACAAGAACCTCAGAAAATGACACGGATAAGAAAGAAAGATCAGTACGACAATGAATAATGCACGGTTTCTCTACAAGCTAATAAGAAGAAACACGGTTGGTATGTTGACAGTGGGTCTTCAAAACATATGATAGGTGATAGAGACAAATTTATTACATTGTGAAAGGAAAGAAATGGACCAGTCTCCTTCGGAAATGATAATTCATCCAAAATCATTAGAGAAGGCACAGTCTGAATTGGGAACAAGAATAAAAAGGCACAAAATGTTCTACTGGTAGAAGATATGAAACATAATATTCTAAGTATGTGTCAAATGTGTGACCAAGGTCATAAATTTACTTTTGATTCACAAAAGTGTGAGATAAGAAGAGAAGGTTCAGGGAAATTGGTTGATACAACTGCAAGAACTTCAAACAACATATATGTATTAAGTGAAATTGGAAATGAAAAGTGTTGTCTAGGAAAGGAATATGAAAGTTTGTTATGGCACATAAGAATGAGTCACATGCATTTTGATAACCTTGTCAAAGTCAACAAAAGAGAAGCAGTCAAAGAAATGCCCTAGATCACGAAACCAACCAACACTTTATGCAAGCATTGTCAACAATGAAAGTAAACAAAGACCAGGTTAAAATCAAATGAATATTCAACAACAAGACCACTGGAAATTGTGCATACTGATCTAGTTGGACCAAATACAACAAAGGGATTAAAAGGTGAGAGATACTTTATTTTATTAGTTGATGATTATACAAGAATGACTGCAGTTTTCTTTCTCAAGAACAAGTCATAAGTTTTTGAAAACTTCAAGATCTACAAGGAAATGGTTGAAAATGAGATGGATTCAAGAATCAAATTCTTGAGATCTGATAATGGAGGAGAGTTCACTTCAAAGGAATTTATGGACTACTTCAGTAGTCATGGAATAAAAAGACAAATCTTCATTGCTAGGACACCTCAATAGAATGGAGTTGTTGAAAGAAAGAACATGAAAGTACAGGAAATGGATCAAACAATGCTAATGGATTCCAAATTGACAGATATATTTTGGACACAGGAAGTGCATAAAACATTTCACATTCAAAACAGATTAATTTTCAGAAACAACTCTGATAAAACTCCCTACGAGCTTTGGAAAGGAAGACCAACAAATGTGAAGCACTTCAGAGTTTTTTGAAGAAAATGCTACATCAAAAGAGAATATGGAAGAATGGGAAAGTTTGACTCTTGTGTGGACAAATGAGTACTTTTTGGTTACTCAAGTACAAGGAAAGAATACAAGTGTTACAATCTAAGATTGAACAAAGTTGTGAAAAGAATCAATGTAACAATTGATGAAACAGGAAGACTAAAATCAAAGGAAGAAGAAAACAAATCAATGGAACAATTTTCGAAGAAGCAGAAGCATAAGATGAAGTAGAAGAGTAATATGAACATAATCTAACAGAAACAAAAGAGCAAGTTCAACAAGTATCTCCAAAGACACCTAGGAAATGAGTATAGAAGAATCATCCTTTAGATCAAATTATTGGAAACAACGATGCAGGAGTTGAGACTAGAAGAAAAATTTGTTCACCAAAACAAACACACCTAGCACTCTTATCTACAATTGAACCAAACTATTTTGAAGAATCCAACAAGGATGAATTTTGGAATAATGCCATGAATGAAGAATTTGGTCAAATAGAGAAAAATGACACTTGGGAATTGGTTCCAAGACCAAAGAATAAGAATGTGATCGACAGAAAATGGGTTTTCAGGAATAAATTAAATGAAGATGGACAAGTTACAAGGAAAAAAGCTAGATTGGTATGTAAAGGATATGCACAGAATGAAGGAACCGACTTTGAAGAGACATTTGCCCTAGTTTCTAGAATGGAAGCAATTTGGTTGCTTTTATCCTATGCATGCTCCAAAAATGTTAAAGTATATCAGATGGACGTAAAATCATCTTTTTTGAATGGGGAAATTGAAGAAGAAGTCTACATTGAAAAACCAGAAGGATTTCAGTTGTTAAAGAATGCAAATTATGTGTGTAAATTAAATAAGGCCTTGTATGGTCTAAAACAGGCTCCTAAAGCATGGTACTCTAGATCATATAAGTATCTGTAGGAGGTAGGGTTCAGAAAAGGAAGTGCAGACAACAACCTCTACATCAAGGTAAGTGAAGGTAATATTTTATTAATTGAAGTTTATGTTGATGATATTATTTTTGGTAGTGATGATGACAGGTTAAGCCAGAAATTTGAAAAAGATATGCATAATGAATTTGAAATGTCATTACTTAGAGAACTATATTTCTTTTTGGGAATTTAGATACGTCAAAGAAACCAATGAATCTTTATTTCTCAAACCAATTATATCAAAGAAATGTTAAAGAGGTTCAGAATGGAAGATTGCAAGCCATTTATCACTCCCATGAAAACCAGTTGCAAGTTGAGCAAATATGATGATTCAAAGTCTAAAGATCAGAGGCAATATAGGTCAATGATTGACAACCTACTATATTTAACAACATATAGAATATATGTAATGCAGGCAGTTGGACAGGTGGCATGATTTCAAGAAGAACCAAAGGAGTCACATGTGTTAGCAATGAAGAGGATTTGCAGATATCTCAGAGGAACATAAGAGTTTGTATTATGATATCCAAAAGGAAAGGATCTATCACTTATTGCCTACACAGATGGAGATTGGGTAGGTTATATTGATGAACGATGAAGCAACAATGAAGTAGCGTTCTAGTCGGGTGAGTGTTTAGTATCATGGCTAAACAAGAAACAATCATCAATATCTTTATCTACAGCTGAGGCAGAGTATATTGCAGTAACATCATGTTGTACACAGGTTCTTTGGATGAAACAAACTCTGACAGATATACAGGTTGAGTATGATGAGCCCATTCTAATCTGTTATGATAATACAAGCTCCATTAGTATCTCGAAGAACCCATTGATGCACTCCAAGACGAAGAACATTCCAATAAAGTATCACTTTCTATGGGAGCAGGTTGCAGAAAAGAACATCAAAGTTGAGTATGTGGGCACAAAAGAACAAGTGGCAGACATCTTCACAAAACCACTTCCACAGGAATCCTTTAAATATCTTCGCCAGATAGTTGGAGTTATTTCTACTCCAAAATGAATGATTTTTGAATGCTTATCTTATATGTCTTAGATTTACATGAGGAAGCACCATAAGAGAACAATTCAGTCAGGGGGATCAACCCTGGATGGAAAGATACCTTTGCCATTGATGACAAAGGGGGAGAAATTTATCAGATCCAGAGGATAGAGGCATGGTTCTAGGGGGAGCATGAGTGATATGATTTCAGTATTGCATCATATTGTTTCCATTAATTCCGAATGGGGATATTTTTTATTAAGGTTGGTTGTCATTGATGTCAACCCTTGAAGAAAGCCCCGTAGCACAAAGGTTGGGTAATGGACCCAAGATTGTTTGATGTAAATATGAATCATTATTTTCTTGTCATTGTTGATAATAAGTAGAAATGTATGAACTCCAAAGTGGTCCCCTTATGGTGAAAGCGCTCACGGGAAGACGCTTTCTGGATTGAGTTATCCTAGAAGTATGGTTAGGGAACCCATGCTTATTTGTGGAATAATGAGATGAATTCCAGTGAATTTTTCAGTCAAACTATCCTATATGGATAAAGCTTGTCATGCCATTTCCGGTGGTATTTGGAACATCACATAACTCCTCATGGTTAGAGAGTTATGGCCATGAGAAGTTGGAGAACCCAGGTTTGGGTAATGGAACCAAGTTTGTTTGATGGATAATGGTACAATTTTTGATATATTTTTAGGTAATAATATTCTATATGGAAAGTACATGTCATTCCATTTCTGGTGGTATGTTAAATGTCACATAACTCCTCATGGTTTGTGAGTTATGGCCTTATGAAGTTGGAGGACCCTCATATGTCATCTAGAAGCCCCAAAAGGTCAAAATAGTCAAAGTGGTTTAAGAGATTTTAAAAGGTAAATAATAAAGTGAATTGATGAGTGTACTATAATTCAAATTGAATACAAAAAAATTAATTCTATAATAAATTTAATGGATAAATTAGAAGTGGGTTAACCCTAAAATAAGGAAAGTGGGCAGAGTGACCTAGAAGATGTTTTTAAGGAAGCTACTTGGAGAGTATAAATAAGAGGAAAGGCTCTCTCATTTAAGAAACACTTGAGAATATTGAATACCTATACGTTTCTAAAGTAACCAAAGGATATCTAAGCTGAATTTTTGAGGAAAGTGAAGAAAAGAAGGCCGTAATTCAAGGAAGGATAAATTCTTTTGATAATTCTTTCTAAGGTATGTTTTTTTCAGGCCATCTCACCATTTTTGCAATAACGTTTTTTTATAGAATGATTTGGACCATTAAATTGATATTCCATTGAGGAAATGTATCTAAGTATCCATGGTAAAAAAATCAACTTGTGGTTCGTTGTATTTTTGAGTTACACTCCGTGGACAATAGGGTTTGTGTCTAGTCCTGAAACTAGTCAAAAACAGGTGTTTCGGGTAAAAATGTCATAAATTATTCATAAAATATCCAAATTACATAAGACCAAATGTGTTGGTTATATTACAGGTTTTTGTATACTGTGTAACAGTTTCAGATCAATTCAAAAAATATTCCATGCGGGGCACGCTCTACACATTCACTCTCTAGAATAAGCCATAATTTAGCAAGGTTTGCCATTTTTGCCATAACTCCTTTTCTGAGAGGTTCCAAGTAGTGACACCTGGAGGAATTGCATAAAACACATTGAAAATAATTGTATATCATTTTCAGATATTTATTCATTACAGGTACAAAGTTATGATTATTTCAAGTTAGGGTTGTTGACTAATCCAAAAGTAGTCTTGTGAGACTAAAGAAGTGTTTGATGAAAATGCTAGTCTCTTGTTGTTAAAGTTAAGGAAGGTTTGCAGGTATGTGATCATATACACCAGGTCTATTACATAGTTACAAATCATATTTAGATGATGAAATTGATGAGGTTTATTGGTTGAGGTACAAGTTGGGTACATGGTTGAGACAAGTAGTTGATGAGTTGGCACATACATGAGGTGTATAGTTGATGATGTTGGTACATATTGATGAGT
>ML803699.1:48315-87756 GCA_009831015.1 Picea engelmannii
TTGATGAGTACTTGAAACATGATTGGTACATACTTGGTACATGGTTGGTTGCACCTTTTTATGGTACATGTTGATTACAGATTGTTTGGTATAGGTTGGTGCATGGTTGATGCACTTATTTATGGTATAGGTTGATTACAGGTTGAGGTACAGGTTGATGCATGGTTCAAGTTTATTGGTACATGTTTACAATGATATATCTCACAGTGATAGTGTGACATTGGTTCCATCATTCTACTTCTACTTTAGGGTGGTTGGATGGGGCAAGGACAGGTGGTTGTAGCCACCTTCTGGTTGTAGCCGAAGAACATAGGGGGTTGTAGCCTCCTTCTGGTTGTAGCCAGAGAATTGGGGAGTTGGAGATTCCCTCAGGTTGTAGCCTGAGAAACTAGGGGGTTGGAGCCTCCTTCCAGTTGTAGCTAGAAAACAAAGAAAGTTGGTTCTTCCAATGAATGTAATTCTTCAATACATATAAGATAAAGCATTCCATGGTTTTCTTTCGATTTGGGTTTCCACGTTAAACAATGGTGTACTGTGTATGTGTGTGATTTTTCATTTCTTATTGCTCATTATTGGATAATAATTATACATTGATATGACACTTGGATTATTTGGAGAAAAATGATTATAATTACGCTATTACTGATTCACCCCCCCTCTCAGTAATCCAACAGGTTTCTGCTGTAATCTGAAGTATAATGGTAATACATAACTGAATTCATTAAGTAAACTACGCAGAGAAATTAAAAAATAATGCATGCAGAACATATAAGTAGGAATGAAAAAGATGATCACCTAGCATTCCCTCCCTACTATAAAAACTTAGTTCCTGCAACCCCAATAGATGCCTCATGTGAGACTTCATCTGCATGCAGGTGATGCCAAAAGGGTCATTTTTCTGAAGGGTTTTTTGGGTCAATATAACTCAAACCTCAGGTCTTACAACCATGCATGTTCCAACAAATGGTTCTATTATCGAGAATTGGAATCTGTGATTGAGGGAATGTTTTAGAGATCGACTAAGAAATATATCTCAGACTGGTTAAAACTAAAGGAACGAGAGTTTTCTCGAAAAGAGAATAGAAACCCTCTGTTGGACCTTGACCAAGTTTTGAGGATCCTTGGTCATGTTAGACCTATTTTTGGGACATTGATAGGCCATCGAAGGTAGAGCGCAAAACAAAGCAGATATTGCGGGATCTTGGCCCCCTTTTAGGTATTTTTGGGATTTGGGATTATGTAACGGGTATGGGGATGTCAGCCTAGGGGTTTCCCATGTTTAGGCCCGATTTTGTAATGTATAAATAGATTCTAGGCGATGTAGTGAATACGAATGGCTAAGTGTGAATGATAAGTCAATTGTAAGTGGTGTTGAGTGCAAGTAACAATTGTAAGTGCTTTGTGTATGATTGCAAGGTTGAGTGCAAGTGGATATAAGGGACTGTATGTAGGATTTGTGATATAACGTAGCTTGGGGAAGGAGGATCTAATGAAGAGTGCACATATCTCCCGTCCTCTGCGAAGTTGATCTGAAGGCTCTGTGCATGTAAGAAGATTAAAGAAAGATAATAAAGAAGACGAATATTGGTGGATGTAGCCCCAGGGTGGGGGTGAACCACACACATCTGTGTTGTGAATGCTTTGGGTGATGTATTTATGTATTTATGTATTTACTTTCTTATTTTTGATATAGATGAATGATAGGTAGATCTTTTGTTGCTTTGTGCTTAATAATGAGAGTAAATGTTGGATCTGACCTATGTGAATGTGCTTAGTTATTGAATCTTCTAGATCTGATATGTTTTTTCATGCTAAGTGTTGCTAGATGCTAGATCTGGTTGAATACTGTGATGCTATGTAATTAGGGTTTTGCTTTTGAAGTAGATACTGGTTAAAAATTGATGAACTGTATTTCTAATTTCTTTGTCAAGTTGTTACAATCACAGATCTGTGTCCCAACTAAGGTTGCAAACACTGGAGTCTGACAACCATGCCTCTACCTCGGGTGAGACTTCAACTACTTCGAAGGTGTTTACGAAAGGGCTGGTAGTTAGGGTGTTTTTGGTTCATTTTTGTAGCATTGAACCCTGGGTCTGCCCCTGTGCCAACACACTCGGATGAGTGATGAAAAATGGATGGAAAGATATGTGTAAACAAAGCTGCATGAAATTTTCTTTGGCAAATTTCCATTATTCTAATTGAGTGGTTAGAAATATTAGTAGAGAACATTGGAAGGTACCAAACTATGACACTAAGGGAATGGAATCTTGAGTTAGTAAGACAGTTTAATTTTATAAGTAATCAAACTTCTCGCACAATGGATTTCTAGTTAGATAATATATTAGAAGGATATATTATAGAATTTGCATTAGACTATACCTAGTCATACAATGTTGTAGAAAGGGACTTATTCAAAGGTTTGTGTGGAAGGTTCATGAAATCATTGGGTACATGGATACATATGATGTTGTGTGACAAGTGCGCGATGACCATGGAGTCTGACTACTAAGGGGATCCCATGCATAAGGGAACCGAGGGATGACAAGAGAACAATATGAGGATATCAGAGAATGAAGGAAGTGATGAAGAAAGAAGGAAAGGAATGAAGATGTAGAGAACCAAAGAGGGTATACTAGAGGAAGAAGACGAGTTTGGAGAACTGTGCAGAGGAAGGAGGTACAAAAGGAAAAATGTTGGGGATGAGAAAGGAGAGACACATAGTGAGATAGAGGGGAGAGGACCTTGCGCAATAGTCCAAATCATGGAGATACTACACATAAGAGGAGAGAAAGAAGATTTTTTAGTCTAGTCCTATAATAGAATATCCTCCAAGTCCTACTCAGACTGGATCCTACGTTGAATCCATGAATCCATGTGCATCACCACAATATGAGATAACAATAGAAGACTTATGAAGATCTCTTATAGTTAGTAAAAGAGGAAAGAGTAGTACCAATCAAAGTAGTGGAATCAGTGCATAGAGTCAGAATCAACAAACATCGCCAAGAGGAGGGACTACACAAAGAAAGATGGCAGGGCTAGACAACACCCTCATACTTCTTGAGTTCTAGGGGGTTGGGTTAGAGGACCCAGAACAACATATATTTCTATGCGATAAAATCTGGGACGCAAAGAATGTCCAGGATGAGGCCCTGAATATTTTGTAGTTGGAAACACCATTTAGAGGTCATGCGTTAGTCTAGTACATGAAGTGGCAAAGTAACACACCTATGTGACATGCTAGGGCTTTGGAAAAAATAAGACAAGCATTGTTAAAAGAGTTCAAGAAGCCAAAGTTTGAGCCATAGTATATTACGGATCTGAAGGAAATTAAATAGGTGTGAACTAAATCCATCTAGGACTATGACCAATGTTTTAAGGATATGATTGGTAGACTAAATTTACAGATCCATGATCAACAACATCAATAATGGTAGGGCTCCTATCACACATTCACATGTTGTTTATTCAATAGAAGGTTTCATCGTAGCCTGGGGCTCTAGAAATTGCAATCAAATTGGAATCATCCCATGTAGGAGATAGTGGAGGGATGGTGCAAGTTGAAACTGGAAGAACATAAAAAAGGGAAGGAGAATTGAGAACAAGTCTAGTGTACCAAGTTTATAACTGAAGGCCATCACAAGGATGAATTCCTAGCATTCACGTAGTATTTGGAAATTGGAGCACCAAATCCATTACCATGAGGGGGGTATTGTGATATGTGTAAGAAATGGGGACATCATCCAACTGAGTGTCCACTATTACATAAGTATTAGAGTATGCCAAAGAACTTATCTTTCACTTTTGTCAAGTCATTTGGACATGAAGAGAAGGATTGTCACACATTCAATTTAATCAGAGAGCGCACTACAAATACGTACAAGATTCAGGAGTATAACGTTGCGACAAAAGTATATGATCCATATTATAATAATCATAGGGGATTTAATCCAGGGAATAGAGTAAATTTTGGTAGAGTTGGAGGTAGAGGAAATTTTGGTAGAGGAAGAAGAGGACCGATAATATGTTGTAATTATAATCAACTAGGACACTTAGCCCATGACTGCCCAAATATGTGTACACTATGCACATATTGTAGAGCACTGGACCATGTGATAGAAGAGTGTCCTCAACCAGTGGAGAAATGGAAGGAAAGAGGGAATCAGAATGAGACTCCAAATCATAATTCACATAAAATAGTAGTAGAGAAATGCAATAAAGGACCTAGAATAGCAGTTGTTATGTGTGGAGGAGCTAGAACATGGGCTGATGTGATGAATGGAGGGAAGCAAGTTGAGCAATGGGTAAGGAAGTCAACATGACCTATTCTAACCTTTGATCCTCAATGAGAAAAGGAGACATATCATAGGGAAAATAAAGAGGTACTTGGATAGGATTGGGGAGCATTAACATCATCTGCACCTCATGACAGAGATCATGTTGTACCAGAGAGGAAACCTAGGAAGGTAAGAATGCTAAGAGAATTCTTTAGAAGTTTCATAGAATCGATGAAAGATGAAACTGCACTGAATGCACTATATTATATGATGGACCATTTCATGCAAGGAAGAGAAACTCCCATCACAAAGAAGGTAGTGAATTAGGTACCGCATAGAAAGAGGACCAACGAAGAATTTAGATTCAATGTGCAAATTGGGGAATATGATGTGGATAATGTTATCTTGGATTTGGGATCTGATGTGAATTTTTTAACTAAGAAAACCTAGGAGATTATGGGAAAAACCAAGTTGATATGGTCTCATGTTCAATTAAGGCTAGAAAATCATCACAAGATAGTACCAATTGGTCAATTGATAGCAGTACCTGTGAACATAGATGTGGTGCGCAGTGTGGAAGACTTTGAAGTTATTGAGATCATGGATGATAGTCAACCATATCCAAAACTGATGGGAATTGAATGGGCCTTTGATAATCAGGAAATCATTAATCTGAAGAGGAGGGAAATGATATTTGAAGTCATATATTTGAAATTTACTGCACCATTGGACCGAACATAAGGAAATATATATATAGAGCCAGCAAGAGGAAGCGACATTGACAATTCGTATAAAATGAATACATGTATGGATGATTATGTTAAACCCACTTTTGATGGCATACTAAGTTGGAGAAGTATTAATTCGTGTGCATCAAATTATAAGGAAGGTATAGAGCATTGGCAGTAGAGGATGCATGAAGTATCAACTAGACAATGTGCATGCATGACCCGATCCTTGTGCTGGATTGGAATAGAGTTATGTGATACACCCAGGTATGATGGATTGATTAAAATAATATTTTTTGTAAATGAATTTGAGTTGAAGGTACCCAAAAAACAAATGTTGTTGTCACTATATGTGTTCCTAAAAGAGACTCCATCCAGATGGTGGGCTGCACATAAAGAGGGAATGAAAGATTGGTCATAGTGTAGAATACTAATGCAAGTGAGGCTTGGTATCGAGGTAGAAAATATTGAAAAGAAGTATATAAGGGAGAGCGAACCAATGGATCGTGTGGAGAAGCGTAGGGACAGATGGAGCTCGACACCACATGAGGAATGAATACATAGTTTTATACATACACTAGATACAATTCCGAAGAATTGGTATTTGGAACTAGAAATGCGTAAAGAGACAACCAACTGGGATGAGATGAATTAGAGGTTCAAGGTCACATTTACATTTGAACATAAATCTCCATCAATAGATGTAGTGCTACAAGCTATTCAAACTAATATATTCTCAAAAGAAGGGCCAATGGAGGTGGTAGCATTCTGTGATGCACACAGAGCTTCTATGAATGTCCATGAGTTATTGGAGTGTTACAATATCGCTAAGGAAGAACATGATGAGGACTAAACAAGGAATGTGCAAGCACCTGGAATAGAAGGAAAAAAGGTAGAAGAAGGGATAGATCTTGATTCTGTTGCATACACAACCAATAAAGACGTGAAAGGAAAAAAATGGGACGACGCTGAATCTGACATTTGTGTAGATGGGGGATTACTGGAGTGATGAGAAAGTAGAGAATATTACATACTTAATGCATGAATATCAAGACCTATTCCCAACTACATTTTCAGAGATGAAGAGGATAGTTGGGGACTTAGGCGAGATGAAGATCCCCTTGAAACTAGGTGCTAAGCTAGTGCGACAAATACCTTACATGTTAAATCTAAAGTACAAGGAGAAGGTGAAAGTAGAAATAGAAAAAATGTTGGGCGCATGGATCATTGAACCCATGGTAGAATAGGAGTGGATAAGTCCAATGGTAGTGAAAGACAAGAAGAAAAGAGGAATTAGGATTTGTGTGGATCTGAGGAAGTTGAATGATGCATGTTTACATGATCCATTTCCAACACCATTCACAGATGAGGTACTGGAGAACGTAGAAGGGAAAGAGATTTATTATTTCACAAATGGATTCTCTAGGTACCATCAGATAAATTTCACAGGAGGACTGGTACAAGAATACTTTCACGACATAGTGGGGAATTTATCAGTATACAGTAATTCCCTTTGGACTAAAGAATACCCCTGCAGTGTTTTTAAGAGTTGTGGTTGCATCATTCAAGGAATTTATTCATAAGTTACTTGAAGTGTAATTAGACGATTGGACTATGTTCAGACTACTTAAATATCACATAGAAGTTCCCAGACCAATGTTGGATAGGTATAGACAGTGTCAAATTTCACTGAATTTGAAGAAGTGTATTTTTTGTGCACTGTTTGGAATTTTATTGGGCCATGTAGTCTGCGAGTAAGGATTACTAGTGGATCCAACAAAGATTACAGTGATTCTGGATATAGAACCACCTACATCAACCACATAGTTGAGGGAAACTCTCAGTCATATAGGATATTATAGGAAGTTTATCAAAGTCTATGCATAGATCATAACACCTACGGAAAATATGTTGAAGAAGGAAGAAAAGTTCCAATGGAATGAGGACTATCAGAAGGGTTTGGACACCTTAAAGAAAAAACTAGTGACTGCATCAATTTTGATCTTCCCACATTGGAATAATGAGTTCCACGTTCATGTAGATGCATAGTCCATAGCATTGGGCACATTACTATGTCAACCAGGGGAGGGAGACATCGATCACCCAATTTCTTTTGCAAGTAGGAAGTTGTGCATAGTAGAGAAGAATTACACCACTACAGAATGTGAAGGATTGGCAATGGTATATGTGCTACAGAAGTTCAAAAATTATTTATTGGGGTCTCACTTTAAGATGTACACAAACCATTCTGCATTAAAATACTTGGTGAAAAAGCCAGTGTTGGGGGGGGAGGATCTGCATATGGATACTATTGTTTTAGGAATATGATTTTGGGGTTATGGTGAAACTAGGGAAGATAAATGTAGGGTCATATCATTTATCATGCATACTATCAGGGGAAGATTCATGGAATTTAGATGATAGTTTACCATATGCACAACTATTTTCAGTTAAAATGTTAGATGATTACTTCATGGAAAATGTGCATTTTCTTAGTACAGGAATGGCCCCATCAGACATGACAATTACAAAAAAGAAACAAATGGTAGTTAAAGAAGAAAACTATCAACTTATTGTAGGAAATTTGTATAATTTAGGTGCAAATGGAATCTTGAGGCGATGTGTGTTAGAACATGAAAGGCCTATGATACTCATAGAAGTGTACGAACGGATTGCGAGAGGAAATTATGTAGGAAAAGTGACTACGTAAAATATTTTTTGCAGAGGGATTTTGGTGGCCCACCCTTCACAAAGATGCTAAGTAATACTGTCAGTCATGTGATGTATGTCAAAGAGTGGGAAAGAAATCAAGGAGGGATGAAATGCATTTAAATACACATGTTACATTGCAAGAATTTGATAAATGGTCCATGAACTTTGTGGGGCCGATCAACCCACACGCAAGAAGATCAGGTGAAAGGTACATAATCACCGTGACAAAGTATTTGAAAATATGGGAATATGAAACACTAGTCCTAGACTATACCGGAGATATTGCTGTACAATTTCTATTTGAGAATGTAGTCACACTATTTGGATTTTCACGTGTATTACTCGGTGATCATGGAACACACTTCCTAAATAAAAAAATTCCAGTATTGACCGAGGAGTTTCAAATTCATCATCAGAAGAGTACCTCATATCATCATCAGGTCAATGGGATAGTGGAATCTTTCAATAAAATCTTGGAGAATGCTTTTACAAAGATATGTAACGTAGGGAGAGATGATTGGGACTTAAGATTTCCTACAGTTTTATGGGCCTATAGGATGACAAGAAAAAATTTGACAGGGAAGACACCTTTTAGGTTGGTCTATGGGAAAGAAGTAGTGATGCCAATGGAGTTTATTCTACCTATATTTCACATTGCAGTGATCACTGATCTTTCGGACTCTGGAACAATAGAGGAGAGATTGTCACAGTTTGTACAACTTGAAGAAGATTAGTTTGTCATAGTTTTCCATCAACAAGGTCTGAAAGCAAGAGAGAAGGCATGGCATGATAGACACATTAAAAATAAAAGGTTTCAAGTGGGAGAATCAGTATTACTCTACGATAGTAAGTTTATGCAACATACTAGAAAGTTCATAATACATTGGTTAGGACCCTATGTGACTCATCATGTGATGGAGATATGTGTTGCATAGTTGGAAACTCTGAATGGAGAATTCCTCGGAGGAATGGTGAATGGGATTCATTTGAATCTCTATAGAGTTGGTTGACAGTTTGCCAGAACACTTGTATCATAGTAATTGTACTATAGTAGGAAGGTAACATATATATATATATATATATATATATNAAAGTAGAAAAAGGAACAAAATAAAATAAAACGTAGATATAAAAAAAAAAGAAGATTAAAGACTACAAAGGGATGAGAAATTGCAAAAAGGGAAGGATTGTCATGCTATCAGGATGGAACTGCACCAATTAAGAAAATAGAACACATAAGCAAAAGACTGCAAAGAAAACAAACCTGAAAGCAAGAACAATTGCACAGTATAGCATTGACAAGACCGTTAAAGAAGTTAAAGCAAGGAAACAATGACTACAAAGTGGTAATGACAAGTCATAAAGACATAATTTTAAATGGTAAAATCCATCAAAAATCACGAAAGAATGCCAGTACGAGGAAAAAATCACATGATGGATTTGGTAATAAAGCCACATTTATTTAACCATTCTTCAACCCCATTGGTGGATGGGAAAAGTTAGTTAATGCATGAAGAGACATGAACATTTAGCGAGGAGGAAAAAAAGAAGTTGAGGGTCACTAAGCATGACTTATTGTGTTTTCGAGCTACATGCAATAGAGAGCGAGCTAGATTGAACTAGAGATGAATCAAAGAAGAATTACAACACAAATAAGGTAAAGAAACCTATCGCATGAAACAATGGCCCCACTGAAAGTTGGAGCACCATCAACAACAATATGAAAGAAATCAAAATGACCATTAGTTGTTCTAGAGGTTGAGGAAATACTTAGATCTTTGGCTTCAAATTCACAAGAGAACTTCCATAGAGACTATATACCACTGCGAAAAGACAACGTGCCTCAATTTAAAGTACCAAAAGACAGAAAATACCCATTGGCCACACCAACAATCCCACCTAGTGTAAGTATTGAAGAGGATATGATAGGAAATATTGCCACCCTCAAATTTGTAGATCACGATATCATAGATGAGTAGAAGTTTCCCGAGTTGGCTAGGGAAAATTAATTGTGTGCCAAGAGAATACCAAGAATATGAGAAATACTTATTGAAGCACAGACATGGGTAGAAGGACTGGAGAAGTCAAGGATATTGAACCAAATGGAGATCCCCCATTTTGGATGTAGCCTCGAAATCAATGCCCGTGTCAAGTTACTACTCAGTTGCATCCATGGAGGAACATTGTGGCTTGCTCCACTTGTATCAATTGATGCCGAATTGATTGCATAGACCATAGGTTTACCAAAATTAGGAGAGGATCCGACCACATTGTTCAACAAAGTAGGGGATAATTCAATATCAGAATCCATGAAGGAGAAGTTTCACACCTTTAGGGGAAAATGGGGGTTGCATATTTCGGACATCAACGATGAAAGTGTCAAGTTCGCAATGTAGGTGTTGGCCTACAAATTATTGAGGAAGTTTTGAAAGGACAAAGTGCCTTCTATAGTAATATTAATCGCAAAAAAATGTGCAGAGGGGGTCCAAATGATTTGGGCCACATTATTAGTGAATAAGTTTTAAACAAACCGCACAGAGACCCAGGAAAAAGGAATAGAGTTTCATTATGCTTGGATTTTTATCTTTATTGCGCTGGTAGGATGGAAGGAACCAGGTTATTACCAACGTATGAGAAAAAATGGTAGAGGTATTGCAACTGCATAGTATGCCAACTTATGGAATACACCAAAAAAAAAGAGGAAAACAAACAACAATTTTACATTTTATGTATACTTTGATGTGATCATGTACATCATCACACATACACCACGCTTCATTTCTGAGATAGTAAAAACCTATTGAGACATTACATGATTTAAAGTAGGGATGCAACACATGTATGTGTAAGAAAAAAAGGACCCTATGCACCAGTGGCTACCAACCAACTACGGGTTGACAAAAAATGTTGTGTTCCTGATCACTAATGATTGGGAAGCCAAGTGGAAAACTCCATTAGAACAAATGGGCCACTCGAAATATGAAGAAGAATAGGACAAGGATGATGAAGAACTATGTGAGGGGTAGGGGAATGAACATATAAATTTAAATGTGTTGAACTTGCATAGAATAGATCTAGCTAGAAAATACTACATACATTTGCAGAGAGAAATTGAGAAAGAAGAAGAAGGAGAGAAATAATGGAAGAATTCTCATTAACTGTAATGAATAATGAATAATTTACACATGATATACTCTGTATAACTCAATGAATGCACACTGGAGGAGAACCAATGCACCATAGTGGAGGCTTAGATTGATCTGGACACACACCGACGGTTACAAGAGTGAACTACCACCTATTCTAGTCTCTTAGGAAGTTACGGGAGTGAACTGCCACCTAGCTGAGTTAGCTAGTCAACTAGTCTTTAGTTAACCAATTGAACAGAGTGTAGTGAGGATTATATAAATGAATCAAGGGTATTGCACAAGTATGGTGATGATCCCAAGGCAAGTTCACATTATCATGGTGATGATCCCAATGTTGCATGGTGACAAAACCAATGCAGCATCTAGACTCAACTCAACTAGTCAAACTAAAGTGTCAACTGAAAGAGAATATTCTTCGGGTGGAATATTCTCCCCTAAAATATAGGAGATTGGATAATGACTAATTATCACTAATAAACAAGGAAAAACCTTAGGAAACAAAAATCCTAGGTGTGCGTGAAGTAACTCCAACAACCCCCCTAAATATCACTATGGTGAAAATAAAGAATGGGTCTCGACAACGAGGCCATGTTAGGTACCCAAATACAAAAGATACACTGAAATTAGTAACCAAAAATTGAGTTAGTAACCAAAAATTGAGTTAGTAACCAGATGTGGACTTGCGATCAGTGCTATCGCTAGCCTAGTTAGAATCAGTAAACCTGATGAGATGTAATGTAAAGTTTGCTTCATAATGAATCCCAAAGGTGATGGCACCCTGCATGTATCGAAGGATACACTTTGTGGCCTTCCAATGTGTCTCATGTGGCTCTTGCATGAACCTGGAAAATGTTCCAACTGCATAGGAGAGTTTTGGTCTGGAGTGTGTAAGATACAACAAGCTCCCCACTAGTTGTTTGTATAGTGTGTTTTCAACCAATGGAGTGTCCCCTCCATCCTCAAGTTTGAATCCTGATAGGAAAGGAGTTGAAGAAGACTTGTAGTCTATCATGTGAAATCTCTCAAGGAGATGTTGTGCATACTTGGCCTGAGATAGTTTGATGCCTGATGCATCCTGACTGATATCGATTCCAAGGAAGAAGTGTAGAAGACCCATGTATGTCATCAAAAACCTGTCATGTATAATCCTCTTGACTGCAGCAATTGCTGAAGTCAAGCAACCAATGATCAAAAAATCATCAACATACAAAACTAAGAGTAGAAGTGAATCAATCGTCCTGAGCATGTAGACATTTGGGTCTGATTTACAATGTACAAAGTTTTGTGACAACATGTAGGAGTCCATATTGGCATACCATGCCCTCAGAGCCTACTTAAGGACATAAAGGGACTTATTCATTCAACAAACAAAATATGATTCCTTCATAAATCCCCGAGGCTTCTCCATATAGATCTCCTCGGAAAGATCACCGTGAAGAAATGAATTATTCACACCCATATGATGGACTTCCCATCCGTTGGCTGTCACAATGGCAAGTTCCAATTGTATCCTACCGAAATCATTTGGAAACAAGCCTGGCTTTGTATATGATAATCTCTCCATCTGTTGCACTCTTGGTCTTGTAGACCCATATGCATCTGATAAGTTTCCTCCTAGAAGGAATGAGAACCAGATCCCAAGTCTGGTTCTCGAGGAGGGAGTTGTAATCCTCCTAAATGGATGATTCCCAAAAGGGATTTCCAGAAGCCTCACCATAAGACTATGAATCTAAATACTGAACCAAGAAAATATGCCTAGAGGGAAATGGTTCAGTGGTAGTGAATGAAACAGGAGGCTCCTTTAAATCAAATTGAGTCCTCCTAGTATCGGTTGGATCACCAACGAGATCCCCTGCATCCTAAAGAGTAGTTTGTGCCCACTTGGGCCTCTACTATGGCTCTGCAACTGCATCTGGATTTTTTGAATATGCATCTGACTATACTGACTCTGAATCTGAGTCATCTGAGTCCTCTGAATCAGAACTCTCATCTAAGGAAGAGTCGGCATGTGCATGCTCATCATCTCAGATAGGTGGAAGAATGAAGGTGTCTGCATGCGAATGCTAAGGTACATGCTAGACACTATCCTCAAATTGGAAACTATGCTCAATGATGAGCTGGTCCGAGGAAAGATCAATAAGATGATATCCCTTCACACCATCATGGTATCCAAAACAAATACACTCAATTCTCTATGGATCAAGTGCCTTCCTCTTTTCAGAGGGAATCTAGGGCCATGCACGTGAATTGAAAATGTGAAAGTGGGTCACTTCATGTTTGAGGTTGCTCCAAGCCTCGTAGGGGGTATTATCCTTGACATATATATGGGGAGATCTGTTTTGGATGTATGTTGCACAATTAAGTTCTTCAGCCCATAGTCTCTGTGGTAGTGACTTTGCATGCAGCATGCAAGATTCCATCTCCTTTAGAGATCTGTTTTTTCACTCAGCAAATCTGTTTTTCAATGGAGTATAGGGATTGTGTGCTACAACTGAATCCTTGCCTCATGGAAAATATTATGGATCTCATGATTTGCATACTCTCCCTTGTTATCATTTTGGAGGAATTTGATCTTCTTTCCATACTGTGTCTCAACTAGGGATTTGAAATCTTTGAGGTGTTGAAATACCTCAGATTTTTTCTTGAGAAAGTAAATCCATGTAAAACGTGAGAAATCATCAACAAAAATGAGAAAAAACCTCACTTTACTGATAGACGAATACGGAAAAGGACCCATTAGGTAACTGTGGATAATATCTAAAGGCGCAAAATCTCTCTGAGACTTTCCTTTGTCGAATTTCTCTCGAGGGTGTTTTTCGAAAACACATCCCTCACATACTCCCTTGGAGAAATGGATGTCTGGTAGACCATCAACCAATATTTGCTTGCTAAGTTGTTTCATGTATCTGAAATTCAAATGTCCTAAACGTTTGTGCCATATGCTACTAATTTTATCAACATGGGTAAGCAGTAAAGTGAAATTAGGTTCAATGAATTAAAAAAAAGTATACAATATAGAATGATGATTTACCTCACTGATAGAAACCTTGGAGTTGGTTTGCATGTCATATATGTCTACGTCATTTTGTGTGAATATGAATTTATTTCCAGTGATGGAATTCGTCATCTAATACACGAAGAGAAGGTTGACGGGAAGTTTGGGAATGGGCAACACATTCTTGAAGCTTCCATTGGTGAGTTCAATCCTTCTTTTGTCGGTCACTTTGAAAAAAGAGTTGTCCCCCATCAGAATAGGAGGAACTTTGCATGCATCCAATGAATAATATACTTCTTTTGAGGCAGCCATGTGATGTGATTCTCCTAAATCTACGATCCAAGCATCGAGAGAGGAGCTGATGGGAATCAAGGCATGGCTAGAATTGACTTTCTTAGGATTCAAATCTTCTAGATTCTTCTTCTTGGAACCCTCGAGCATGCGATCTACAAGTTTGTTTTGATGAAGTATTTGAGACATTAGATCTATTTTTTTTTCATGCATGCATATTTTGGATGGAATCCTTTGTGATAGTATGTGCATTTCTCCCATTTTCTTGCATTTCCCCCTTTGGATCCGAAGGCATAGGTGAAGGGTTTTGTGTACCCTTCCTTCTTCGGATGTGCATGAGATTTATTTTTTTCCTTATATTTAGATTTATGATATTGGTGGTTTCCATCTTGCACAGTAAGTGCATGCGCATTTGGGCCTTTTATTTTTCCCATGTTGATGAGCTTGGCTTTCTCTTGTGTAAGGGATTCAATAAAGTCCTCAAGAGAAGGAATCTTCCAGGTGGCTCTAGAGGTGAATCTGACAGAACAGAATGTGGATATGAATACAGAGAATTCAGGACCAAGTTTGGAGAAAATGGTGAGAACCATTTGTTTCTCCTCCTTATATTTATCAACCTCGCAAGCTTTGAGTTGCGACAACAAATCCTATAATTTTGTAAAGAAATCTTGGATATTGTCGAAGATTTTTGGATCCAATGTGAAAAATTACACCTCCAACATGTGTTGCCTCATCTCATCCTATTTTCCAAATATCCCTTCCAAGGTGGTCCAATATTCATTGGGAGTCTTACAGGAGTATATGTGAAAAATGAGATCGGGAGAAATAAGACTACAAATTGTTCCGAATGCTTGATCCATTCTATTTAAGTACATGGATTTTTCTATGGATGATGTCGGTTCTGTGTATATATTCAAGGTTAACCTATACAATCCTCTGGTTCGGAGATGTATGACTATTTTCTCCTTCCATGAAAAGTAGTTGTAAGGTGTAAGAATGAATTCTTTTTGGAAATCCATCTTTTCACGGTCTTCAATCTTTTGTACTTGCAAAAAATTTTGGTGTATCTTTTGCTTAAAAGTACATCGAATCTGATACCATGTAAATTTTTTGAAACTACACATAATATATCTAGCTATAAAATACTACACACATTTGTAGAGAGAAATTGAGAAAGGAGAGAAAGAATGGAAGAATTCTCATTAACTGTAATGAATAATGAATAATTTACATATGATATACTCTATATAACTCAATGGATTCACACTGGAGGAGAACCAATGTGCCATAGTGGTGGTATAGAGTGATATAGACACACACCAGTAGTTACGGGAGTGAACTACCACCTAGTCTAGTCTCTCAGGTAGTTACGGGAGTGAATTGCCACCTAGTTGAGTTAACTAGTCAACTAGTCTTCAATTAACTGACTAAACAAAGTGTAGTGAGGAGTATATCAAGGAATCAAGGGTAATACGCCAATATGGTGATGAACCAAGGCAAGTGCGCATTGTCATGGTGATGATCCCATTGTTTCATGGTGACAAAACCAATGCAACATCTAGACTCAACTCAACTAGTCAAACTGAAGTGTCAACTGAAAGAGAATATTCTCCAGGTGGAATATTCTCCCATAAAATAGAGGAGACTGGATAATGACTAATTATGACTAATAAACAAGGAAAAACCTTAGGAAAAATAAATACTAGGTGTGTGTTAAGTAACTCCAACAATAAATGGTTGAGGAAATATGATAGGACCATCAACAAGAGAAGCGCAGTCCCCAGTCCCCAAAACAAGAGTAAAAAAAAAAAGATAAGGGTACGAAGACAGTAGGAGGTGCATGAAATAATACCAAAGCGCACAAGGTACAACTAGTCTATACTATGACCAGTGATGACATGGACCGAATCAGTTACCAAGTAAGAGACACCACAGAGGAAGTCATTGAGGAAGCGATGGGGTAACAAGAAGAACAACATGAGAAGGTGTATAATCAATTGGTAATATTGCAAAAACTCTTGGAAGCATCCAAAATAACACCAGAGCATAGAGAAGGTGGAAAAATAGAAACAAATTTGGTAGAGGAAGAACATACTGCTAATCTACCTCTGATCGAGCTAGCAGTTGGGTGCATAACATTACAAATAAATATAGATGAATTCAAGTTCCCAATGCCCAAAAAAAAATAAGAGATGAATAATTTGAGCCACTTGAACATATTGGTGTCACAAATTCCCATACACATATTACAAATATTGTAAATAGGCATTTTGCATGAGATTGGGCTCTGGGAAGATGAAGCAAATAGGGAAATCACCAAAGTAATGGATGAAGGGGCTCATTTGTAGTAACAATATGCCACTGCGCTCCAACAAAAGAGAAAATTTGAAGGAAAAATGGAAGGAGAAATGAAGAGAGATAATGAGGATGAGGAAAGGGCTAGACAAGCTCTAAAAGAAAAGAATGAAGAGGAGATAATGGCGCAGAATACATAAGTGGATATCCAAAAGTTGTACAAGTAAATTCTAGATGTACTAATAGTAGTAGAGGATACTATGGAAGAGAAGGTCTTGAAAATTGGATAATTCATCAAAGGCTTATGCACAAGAATCAAAGACCTACAATTGCGCAGTACACTAGGAACATCACCAAAGGAAAGAGAAAGAAGAGAGAGAACGATGATGACGGTAGTAACCAACATCAAGAAAGTGGAGGAATAATGCACAAAAATATATGAGGAAAGAATAAAAATATAGACAAACCTAGTAGAAGATCTAAAGATGAAGGTAATGGAAGAAAAATTAATGGATGTGGAGGGAAAGGTGTAGAAATATTTAGAAATCATAAACACACTTCCACCGACTGAACAAATGATGACCATTTTCTCATAGAGGTAGCCATATGTGGAAGTTGAAAGGATGTGGGATCAACAGAATATCCTTCAGCATTGTTGAGGACCATTGCAAGAAGAAGAATTGAGGGTGATAGGCTAACTAGCCACTACAAAGGGAAAGGTAAACCAAGAAACATGTGAAATAGAAGAAAATATTAAGGCCCTGACTGTGCAGGGTGTAGAAGAAATTTTTGAAACTGAGGATGCAATAATAAAGGAATTTTTCGAAGCTAATGAAGCCTCCCAAAATTTCATCTAATAATGGAGGAGCACGCAACAGGCTTGAGTTGCTCGGGATGATCCATAAGTGAGTGTTGGGGGCTTGTTGAATAGGAATTGTGGAAATAATATTCATGAAAATCCTAAGTATGGAATATTTTCGCATAAGAAGGAATACAAGGAAGGTTTGGGAGTGCACAACTGAGGCACATTCAAGAGTAGAGTTCACAGTAAGAGGAATAAAGAAAAGGAATAAAGCATATGAATGAAGCATAAGAATAAATAAGGGAATAAAGCAAGAGAAGAAAGTGGGCAAAAAGGAAGGATGACAACCCAACATGCTAAAGATAGAAGGACGCAAAAAATTAGGAAGAAAAATAGTCAGAGAACAAAAATAAACATGCAGACGGAAAAGCAGGTGAAAGCAACCCAAACAACAAGTCAACTTGAGTTATGATGAATTGTAATAGGGTTTTGGGATGAGAAAAGTATGGTTTTAAGCCATATAATTCATTTATTAATATGTAATGGGTTGGTATAATAGGGGTTCTATTCTGGTCCTTCTTGAGTGGTACCGTGGAGTCTATTCCTAGCTGTCAAGAGTTCTTTTCAGTAAGGAGAGTGAAAAAATAGGATGATAAAGAAGTATTCTATGTTTGAATTTTAAGGAGATGATCCAGAGAGAGGGAGGCTTGCACTGTAGAGTATCTAGGCGAGATGAAGTAAAATATAGAATGATTTATCTTTGTAAGAAAATTGTGCAATCCTAAGACAATTGCATAAAGTATAATAAAGAAGCCGGTCATTGTGGATGTAGCCCAAATTTGGGTGAACCACGTTAATTGTATTGTTTACTTGTCTTTTATGTGATTGATCATGGATAATTTCTTCATGCATGTTAGACTAGAATTATTCTTTGTATGATCATTGCGCAATGGTTATGAATATTATAGTACTTGGTTTATTTTGTAATCTGAATTATAATGGTAATACATAATTGAATTCACTAAGTAAACTAAAAAGAGAAATTACAAAATAAAGTGCACAAAAAAAAGGTAGGAATGACAAAGATGATCACTTCTCATTCCCTCACTACTGCAGAAACTCATTTTCTGCAACCCCAATGGATGCCTCAGGTGAGACTTCACTTGCATGCAGGTGATGTCAAAAGGGTCGGTGCATGAAGGGTTTTTTTGGTCAAAATAACTCAAACCTGGGGTCTTACAACCACATGCGAACCAACAATTACATTCCCCTCCCCCTTATTTTGGAATTGTCCTCAGTGGATATACAAAACATAAATCAAAATTTCAAAATGATTAAAACCAACATGGGTACTCTATCCACATGGAATATTCATGCTCTCAAGTAGCATCTTCAAGACCATAGTAGGTCCACTAAATGTTTAACTACTCTATGATTCAATTCCACCACACTTTGACTTTTTCTGTCCAATATGTGCACTGGTTGGACCTAAAATTCTCCTTATGGATTCACCTAAATAAAATTCCAATCAATAACATGCTTAGGATCATGCACATACTTTTTCAACAAATATACATGAAATACATTATGCACATTCATGGAAGAAAGCAATTCAAGCATGTATGCAAATGGCCCTATTTTGTCCAATATCTCAAATGGACCATAGAATCTGGCTATTATCTTTGTACAATTTCCCAACTTTAATGATCTCTTCTTGGGCTTCACTTTCATAAGCACATGCTGTCCCACTTTAAATTCTCTAGATTTCATGTTCTTATTTTCATAACTGTTCTTTCTATATTGTCTTGTTTTCAAATTCTGATTAATTTTAACTATATGGACTTCCATATCCTTGAGCAATTTTGGCCCAAGTACTACTCTGTTTATTGGGTTGTCCCAAATCACTAGAGTATTGCATTTTCTATGAATCAAGACTTCAAAAGGTCTCATATTCAATGAATCTTGATACCCATTATTATAGGAAAACTCAGCCAAATGAAAGTAATCTTTCCACTTTGATGGCTTATCCATCACATACATTCTCAACACATCTTCAATTACTTGGTTAATTCTCTCTATCTTCCCATATGACTCTGGATGGCATGCTATGCTAAATTTTATATTTGCACCAAATCCTTTAAATAATCCACTCCATAAATTTGAACTAAACTTCGTATCTCTATCCGAGACAATTTCCTTAGGTATTCCATGCAACCTAGAAGTTTCCTTCATGTAAATTTCTGTAATATTATCTATTTTATCAGTCATCTTCACAGGAAAAAAATGAATCAGTTTTGTCAATTTATACACAACTACCATTATTGAATCATGTTGCCTTATTGTTCTGGGCAACTTAGTTATAAAACCAGTGGTTAGCACTTCCCATTTCTTCTATGGAATTGACAATGGTTGTAGAAAACCCACTGGGTGTCTATGCTCAACTTTCACTCTATGATGTTCCATGCATCTAGAAATGTAATCAACAACATCCTTGTTCATCCTAGGCCAAAAGAATTGACTCCTTATTGTTGCATATTTTTTCTAGTAACCAGGATGTTTGGCATATGGAACATTATGCATTTCATTTAAAACCAAATTTCTAAGTTCTCCATAACTAGAAACATAAATTATGTTTTTATGCATAAGTAATCCATCTTCCTTCATCTCATACTCCTCAATTTTCTTCTATACATTTTCCTGTTGTAAAATTTGTTTTACCTGTAGGTAATGTTGGTTTGTAACAACAACATTTAAAATTATTCTCTTTAAATATAATTGATGTATACTAATGGTTGTAGCATGCATGAAATGTACTCTTCTACTAAATGCATCAACATTTTTTTTTTTCTTTTCCTTTGATATGCTTGATGTTGAAGTCATAGTCACTTAAAAATTCTAGCCTTGACATTTAAAGTTGGTTGCTCAAAACAATATTTTAGAACACTATGGTCTGTCCTTAATTCAAATATCTTCCCCTTGAGGTAATACCTCCAAATTTTCAATGCATGAAATATGGAAGCAAGTTATAAATTATGTGTGGCATAATTCCTCTCATGTTCGTTAATCTTTCTAGACTCATAAGTAATTACATGTCCATTTTGAGTGAGGAATCCACCAAGTCCTTCTTTTCATGCATATTTACATACCACAAAACTTTCCTTTGGGTCAACAATCTTAAAATAGGTGCACTAGTATGTAATTCATACAAAAAATTAAAATTATCTTCACACTTTGTTGTCCATTCAAATTTAATTTCCTTATTTTGTAAGGAGTTTATGGGATGTTAAATCTTAGAGAACCCTTCGATAAACCTCTTGTAGTTTCTCACTAATCCCATAAAATATATGACTTATGACATGTTCCTGGGTTCTGGCTATCCTCTAATGGCTTCAATCTTCTCTGGATCCATTATATTTCCTTGTTCTGAAATAATGTGCCCAAATAATGGATTTTTTCTTGGTAAAAATAATACTTTCTTAGCTTGGAATACATTTGATGTTCCCTTAGAACTTGCAGGACCAACCTCATCGCTCATGGGCTAATTTTCCATGTTTTTTCAAAAAACGAGATTCACTATTTTAAAAATGATTCGCCCAAATTCTATAGGATAAAATTAATTTCCCTTAAAAATCGCCAAAAATTTATAAAAACTATATAAAATACTTATATATTTGAATATTTTTAAAAAAATATCGCCAAACATTTATATTTGACATATGAAGGATTAGTAATATTCGCCAAAGTTTCTACATTTTAAAATAAATTTCCATCCTTGAAATCATCCCTAGTGATGCTCATGCTCTTCTTTGGATTTAGAATAGACAATTATGTCATCCAAGAACACAACAATAAAATTATCTAGAAAAATTCTAAATATTACATTCATCAAGCACATAAATATAGTTGGTGCATTGGTGATTCCAAATGGAACCACTACAAATTCTTAATGTCCATACCTGGTTCTAAAGGTTGTCTTACTAATGTCTTTTTCCTTGATTCTTACCTGGTGGTATCTTGACCTCAAGTCTATCTTTGAAGATATCTTTTATCATCTTAGCTTATTAAAGATGTCATCAATTATGGGTAGAGGGTATTTTTTCTTCATAGTGGCTTTATTCAATTGTCTAAATTCAATACACAACCTCAATGCTCCATCCTTATTTTTAACAAAGATTATTGTTTCTCCCCAAGGTGAAACACTTGGGATAATGTACCCTTTCTTCAAAAATTCCTCCAGATGCATTTGTGATTCTTTTAATTCTAGTGTGCCCATTCTGTAAGGAGTTTTTGATATTGGGGCTGTTCCTAGTACTAAATAAATAGAGAAATCTATCTCCCTCTTTGGTGGTAATCCTGGTGTTTCTTTGAATACATATTCAAACTCTTGTAATAATGAAAGGTCTTCAAGGATTGTCTCTTTCATATTTTCTGGCTCCTCCACATGAGCTACATACAATCAATATCCTTTCCTGAAACATCTCTTCAGCCATAAGGATGCAATTTCTCTTATATAAATGGGTCTTGGAATTCCTTTCACAATACTATGTTTTCATTCTCATCAAGGCATGCAAATGACTTGTTATGGAAATATAGGATAGTATGATTCTTGTCGAACCGATCCATTCTGATTAGGATATCATAAGATCCTAATAGTATCATATTCAATTTACTCCATTCATATTTATTGGACAACCTTTGACTGTCTCATTGATCCTTCTTTTCATTCTAGTGGCTATCTAAACCAAACTTGATTTTTCAAGCTTACTTTCTTTGAATGTAATATGTCCACTACTTCAGGATCAATGTAACACTGAATTTATCCTGATTGAATTAAAATATAAACAACCTAAACAATGATATTACCTTCCACTTCGATCATATTGGATTCATATTTTGTTTGTCGATCTTTTAAGGATGCATATATTCTTGGAATATTTCTACCCATGTCTTCTACTGCAGGAGCCTCTTGGATGTTGTGCATGGTATTAATTTTGTCTTCTCGGTGAGGGAAATCCTTGTACATGTGATATTCCTTGCATCCCAAACATTTTATTGGTAGTATTCCCCCTTTTCCCAATGTGTCTTCCTTCTTGCATTCATCCTTAGCAGTCTAATCTTGTTAATTTTTATTAGGGTTTTTTTTTTTTAAGGAGGTTTGAATCTCTTTCTTCTCTGATCAGATTTATGCTTCTTTTTATCCTTCCAATACTTATACAAAGAGTCTCTTCACTTTCCTTGATCGTATAGGTACTTATCCTTTCTAATGGTTTCTGTCAAAGCTATAGGATTATCATATTGAATCTTCTCTTTATAAAATGACAACAGTCCACTCAAGAACCTCTTTATTTTAACCTTCCCATCCTTGATAAATACCATGTACTTCAACAATACCAAGAACATATTTTCATATTCTCCCATGGTCATGTTACCCAACTTAGGTTCAAATAACTCTTGCATCTTCTTGTCATATTAGTGATCTGAAAGATATCACTTCTAAAAATATCTCTTGAATTGCTTCCAAGTGATCCTACTTTCATTAATGTGTTCCACTTTCTTCAACTGATCCCACCAAAAAGTAACTTTTCCATACAAATGGTAGGTGAAAATTAAGGATTTTGGATTAGAGGAGTAGTTGTGCAGCTGAAAATACTTCTTGATTCCAAGAAACCAAGATTCAACATCATCTTCTTTTTCTCTTTTTCCATCAAAGGATGGTGGCTTAATATTCCTCAACTCTCCTTACAGACTGTCCAATTCATGTTTTCTTCTTTGGTTCCTAACAAGAGTCACTAATGGGATTCTTATGGAGTCTTCAGACACATACAAATTCCTTCTCAAGTAATTAGGAGAATCATTTCTATGAGTTTGGATAGTACTTATTGAATGACCAACTCTTATATAGTTATCTCTTCTCTCAATATTTTTTCATTCTTCTTTCTGTGTTGGGTATGATCCATTCTTTGTTTTCCTGTGTAGCTGAATTAGGCTTTGCATCATTTGAGCATTTATTTGATTGTATTCTCTTAGTATCTTCTCATTGTCTACTTTGTAACTCTGAACTTCTATTATCAAGCTTCTCACAGTATCTATTAATGTTTCTATCTTTGCTCTTCTCTTGTTTCCATTTGATTATGTCTTTACATTACGAAAATCGATGTTTTGACCTTTGGATTCTCTCTCATGATTGAAGGATCCATGTCCTTCCTCCATGTAAAAAATTTGCATTCTTATCTTGAACTAATATTTTTGTATCCCCTAATTTTTCAAAATGTGCAAGCAACAATTATTTTAGAATTATGCAAATTATATAAATTTTGTTAAGTAATATTACAGATCCTTTTTTTCTCAATTCATGAAGAATTATATCATAATTCTCCAAAATTCTAATAATTCCAAATTATTATCCTCTTAATCCAATTTCCAATGACTATTCTTATGGTGCAGTATGATATCTAAGATGAAAGCTATGGCTTCCTTGAAAATCCATTTTCACCCCATTTATACACTTTCTCCATTGGTGTAATTTTATTGAAAGGCCAACTTCTATCAACTGCAGAAGAAACTATGTTAGGAAATAGAGAAAATTTTGTGTAATACATAGAAAATAATGATAAGAAAAAATTCATAAAAACTTTCATATTTTCAACATTATGCTCTAGTAAAAAAATTAGCAATATGGAATCTGCAACTTTGTCGTTTTTACAAAAAAATTCGAACTTGGAATTTTTAGCAAAACTGGTTATCTCCCAATCTGTGCACTTTTGAAAAAATGTCACTAAACCAAATTTATTAGTATTGATGAGTGTATAAAATGTCATGTAAATAATATATATATATATATATATATATATATATATATATATATATATATATATATATATATATATATATATATATATATATTATCTAGGGTCACGTTTCCTCCTATGAAAATCTCAAAAATCCCCAAAAGTGGCATGGAATAGTGGATTTTGGCCTATATTGACATCCCCTTTTCAATCCCCTTAGAATTTATGTAATTCCTTCATGGTTTATGTCCATGTCTTGTTTCTAGACTTTCTCTAATAATTTCATCTTAATCTAGATCTCTACCAATGCTTTGGACTAAGATCTTTAAAAACCATTATTTTTCAATTATTTCCAAATCCAAGAAAAAATGGATAGTGGTCCTCTATGAAACTTTTGTAGACCTTTTCTCTGCAGAAAAAACCCAGAAGTTTCATATCAATTTGAATTAATATACTGTAGTTGTGGCCAAAATAATAAAATGGCTCTAGACTTGGCTACTGTAGTTGTGGCCAAAATAATAAAATGGATCTAGACTTGGCTATGTGGCACTCTACTGATGTGGTTGATGATATGGTGCTAACGTGTCTACTGACGTGGCCTTGGATTCTAGGGAATCATCCCACTGAAATATCAAGTATCTATAAAACGCCTATATCATCACTTAAACCCTTTTTATATCCTCTATCCAGGGCATCGGCCCATCAGGTATATTGGTCTAACGAGCATCTAGTATTGTCTCCCCTCACTCAACACTACTAATATGTTTGTGATATCCAGTATCCAGGGTATCGACCAACCAAGATATAGGGTATCGACTCCCCTACACTTAACCCAACTTGAGACTTTCTGATATCTAGTATTTGATGTATTATCCCACTGAGGCACTATCCCACCGGGATATCAGGCCCTAAGGTATTGGCCCACCAGGGCACTGTCTCACTGGGATATTGAGTATCGTCTCCCCGCACTTGAGACTACTCATATGTTTTCAATATCTGGTATCTATGGTATCAACCCACTAGGATATTGGGTATCCTCTCCCCCATACTTAAAAATGATAAACTATTATGATATATGGTTATCTTGGGGCATCATCCCACCAGGATCCTTGATCAAAATTTTAAATTGATCATGGGATTTGTAGGTTTCCATGGCTTCCTTCGCACACAAGTGATAAAGAGTTTCCTTTTTCTTATAAAAAACTCACCCAACCTCCTAGACATGCATGTGGGATAAATAATATAGATTGCAGATCAATGGTGGAGATCCCATGCAGAGGCAAGATCGATGATAGTTGTGCATCATTGCTCCAAGAGGAATATATGTTGATTTTGATGCCCAAATCGAGCAAGAGAGGGCTTGATGGAAATCTAGGGTCATCAAGAATTTATTGATCATGGTTTCCAAGGATAAAGAGTATATTTTATACCACAAAACCTCCCCTCTCTTGTTGTCTCATAGCCATTAATTTCAGTCAAAAGAAAAATCCACCTTCAATAAAAAAAATCCTGGTATGTAGTAGGCCCCTTCAAATCCCTAGTGTTGTAAAAACAATTCTCTAATAGAACTTTGTAATAGACCCAGATCAACGAACCCAAAATGGTTTACTCTATGCTCTGATATAAATCGTACTCACTACCATGGTACCTCTAAATTTTCCCTTTGAGCTCGATTCAAAATTATGATACCAATTAATTAATAATGAAGCATGAAATAAATACAATAACAACATATGGATTAATTAGTATTCATGCTACACTATAAAATAAATGAACAATATGCCATGCACAGAAAGAACCAACAAGAAGGCACATTCTAAATACATATCAAAAAGATAATAATTAATACATGGTAGAAATAAATATACAAGTAGATAAAAACATGATAGATATAACTTATGTTTAAAAAAACCAATCACCAACTAGATATAGAGAAAGGATGTTCCACTTGACTAAATACAATGTTTTTCCAAGTCTCAAGAAGAGGTCACCGCCAAGCTAGGGCTATGAATCCACAAGGATGGGTCTCAGACTAACACTCAACTTCCCAAACTAGTCAACAATCAGGCTCTCATATGTTTCTCAACACAAAAAAAATCCAATATACCAACTCTCTTCCCCTTCAACTTGCACCACCCAAAGAGAATGAACCCCTTTCAATTCCACACAATCCCTTAGGTTATCTATCTCTTTCCATTTCTCTAGTGATTTTGGTTAGGAAATATCAATGTTGAAACTCTTAGGATTTTCAGCTATGGACAGTTTGTTAAACAACTGAGAGGGTGGGCAGGTGAATCAGTTGTTATTGTGCTTAAACTATTATTCCCATTTTAATCTCTTCATAGAAAACTCAATGATGATTACAACGATTCAGAGAAGTAAGCAATAGAATATTAAACATCAATCACACACATGAGATATGAAGAGACAGATATTTCCCGAGGAAACCCATAAAGGGAAAAGACTCTTCTTCTTGATATGATAAGTAATATATTTTTTTTTTACATTATCATACTTTTGATATCCAACTCCTCTTGAGGATACAAACTCTATTTTCCAAGCTGAAACTTGCTGAGAGCACCAACTCTCTATTTTCTCTAGCACCTACTAGAAGGAAGCACCAACTCCCTGGTTTCTCTAGCACCCACTAGAAGGAAGCACCAACTCCCTAAGTGTTCCAGCACCAACTGGATGGAAGAAACAACTTATAGTCTGTTGATGGGGCTTAAATCCACTGATTCAACAATAGGAACCAAACCCACCACCGAGGCCCAATTAGACTTTGCAACGTTTGGACTGGAATGGTTCTCTAGATCTTACAATCTGGAAAAATTATTGATGAGCTTTTATGTTTTCTGGTGAATGCTCTTCCTTCAGTTAAGACTATTTTTTCTATATTTTCTCTTAGGTGGGGCAGGTACAAGAGATGTAAGCCAGTATAAACCAACTTGACGAAGATAGGACAATATTTTTAACTATTGGGAAGGGGTCGAGCTTGGGATAACTCACTTTTCGAACATGCAGACAACGATCCTATGCCAAAGGGGCTTAGTAATAATACTTTAACCGAAAGAGCATCCAACTGTTGTCTGAGAAAGATACTTAACAGAAAGAAGACACATATATGATCACGATCAGGGTAAGCAAAATAATTCATCTACTGAGACAATCATCACATATCTGAGGTAAACTACTTAGCATAGAGAAAGAAACACAATTGTAATCAATGTCACGGTAAGAAAAATAATTCATCTACCAAGACAGTCATCACACAAAAGCACAATGATTTACTTTCATAATTTAAAGAAAGGAACATCAAAACATTGCACCAGATAACTTGACAACATAATTAATTTCTCTTACTCATTTACTGCAACATTCATGGAATAGGAAAGGAAGTAATTCTTCTCCAACTCCAATCACATACATCTGATGAACATAGCTCATCTCTAGTCCACAAGGACTTCTTAATTCGTAGTAGTCTCAAAATAATTATCAACAACCAAAAGAAAAGAGTTCTTACAACAACCATTGACACCTTAACCATCGGTTGATGTTCCTATTTATAATATAAAGTCTTAACAGTAATTAACGGTAAAATACAATTTGAGCTAATCAAGAATCACCATGTGGCGTCATCATCTAACAGTATTTCAACAATCCACCTGAGTTGTTTCCTGAAAAGGGTGGACTCTTTCATAATCAGACCATATGATAAAGAGTTCTTCACAGGTGTTGGCCCATGGAAACCTGTGTTGTTCCATTGGAGCCACATAGATTCCCCCGATGTTTGTTGTGTGTGCCTGATATTTTGTGAGGCTGAAGTTCAACTTCTGAAGTATGGATCTGGCTTTGATTGGATGTCCTACAAACTGTTGTACTTGCTCGAGCTTTGCATCGGTGACCTTTGCACATTATTTGTCCCATGATGCATCTTGTTCAGTGCACATCTTGATCATTCTGCTTAGGTCGATTAATATCGGGATGCTAAAATCGGGAGCTCGACATACTTTTTCACTTAGGTGATTCTTTCAGTTCTTTGGTAAGATCACAGGATAGATTTTAGTCGATGATTGGGAAGGTTCTTCCTGCAATTAAACAAAAGTAGTTTAGCGATCAAGCAACCCATGATTTGACAAAAATAAACAAAATATCAACACGTACCTGTGCAACTTGCTAGTCTCAGTCGTTTTAAATACTTATGTGATCCCAAATGCTTCCTTCGAGTGACCTGTGAAGCCACCGCTCCTCTTTGGTATAAATGAACACCTCAACATGTTGTAGTGTGGATTAACACCTCTTTGTATTTCTTCTTTGTAAAATTTTGTAATCTCATGGCGACCGGGTAGGTTAGCCGAGTCGTAAGGGTTGTCTATTCATATGTAAACCAAGCCTGGCAGATTTTTTTTTATTGTATATAAAGAAAAGTTTAAAAGTATCATGCTGTGAATCAAACATGTATTCTTCTTTAAATCTTCTGTGTAAAATATTAGATCTTTTGGAATCATTGTTATTACATTGTGAGTTTGTTAATGTTTTTCTTTGTAAAACTTTGATATCAATTACTACTTCCGCAGGATTATCGATTTTGGTTATTAAAAAAAAAAAAATTAATCATGGAAAGATATTCAGCTAGTGGATAAAAGTCATTCTTGGAATTTCACTTGTACCGAGAGTTTTTTGAGAAAAGACTAGAGGTCACAGCTGCCAATACCAAGAGTCGTTGGAGTGATTAATTACTTCCCTCTCGCCGATACCGAAATCATTTTGAGAGTTTGATGGTCAAAAATGTTGCTTTTATCTATGTGTGACACTTACAATCGCACTTTTCTGTCGAAGCCGAAAGAATCGGCCTTCGGAGAAATATTATCAGAGGCTATATTTGTAAAAGAGATACTCTTACCGGCCGATGCCAAAGAATGTCAGCACTTGGCTTCTTTGACTTCCCATACAATTTTCTCTACCTTAATCTTTCATCGATGCCAAACTTCTCAAGTAATCCAGGAGAAATTTGGGTCGTTGGTTCCTTGATCAGTCGTGGTGTTTCTCAAGATGGTTCTTAATATGCTCAAGAGAAACTCAGATATGAAACATATCAGATAAGAAGGTTATCAGGCTCAAACCATGGTGAAAAAAATCAAAGGTAGAATAAAAGGTGGTACCCAAAAGGAAGTGGTCATAGAACTTTTAGGGTGTGTTGAGCACTCAACAAATGGTGATTCATTGGGCGAACGTAGAGTCTTTGTCCCATAAAACAGATATCTCCGGTCCTTATTTTATTCATGCCAACTGGAAATATATATGTATTATATATATATATGTATAGATTTTATAACTTTTATTGTGTTGTTATTATTGGAAGTATTGCTTTAGGGCTTGGCCGTTTACCAGGAGGGTGTCAGGTTCCCCTCTCAGATTTTGCAAATGATAAGTACCTACCCCGATCTTCTTAGCCACTTGAAAAGGCCCAAGCCATAGGCTCTGAAACTTGGAATGCTTCCCTTTGGGTTCATTTACCTTATCCCACTTTATAAATAAGTCTCCTACTTCAAAAAAAATTATTTAGCCTTATTCTTATTGAACCATATTTTCACTATCTACTGATGGGATAAAAATTTAGAATTATCCCTTTCCCTCTCTTCCTCCAGCATGAGCAGAGTGTTGATTCTTGGTTGCATGGTTGAGGATTTATGATCGTTAGAATCTTGGTCCAATTGGAGAGATGGAAGAGAAAGCCCATTCGGGAGAATGGCTTCTTGTTCGTAGACCAGGAAGTACGGGGAATTCCCTATAGCCTCTTTGGGTGTGACCCTATCAGCCCATATGGAATTATGGAGTTGGTTATGCCAATTTCTATGATTATCCGCAACCATATTCTTTAGTATCCTCACCAGATTCTTATTGGTTGACTCAACCACACTGTTTCCTTGAGAGTAATAATTTGTAGAGTACTTGATTATGATTCCCTTGTACAGAGTGAACTCTATCAATAGGGTAGAGGAGAAGTAGGATGCATTATCAAAGACCAGAATGGAAGGAACACCAAACCTTGTAATTAGATATTGTTATATAAATTGGATGACTATTTTCTCATTTACATGGGTCAGAGGGATGGCCTTTGCCCACTTTGTGAAATAGTCGATGGCAGTAAGAATATACTTGTGCAATTTCGAAGAATTGGGCATAATTTCTCCTATGATATCCATCCCCCACTGCTCAAACAGTCTAGAGACGGTTACAGGATGAAGTGGGATTGTTGCCCTTCTCTCCTTACCAGTACTTATTTGAAAAGTCTTAGAATTCCTGGTGTAAGCATGAGCGTCTTTGAACAAAGTGGGCCAATAATAGCTGGCTCTCAAAACCTTATGAGCAGTGGTGTTCCCTACAAAATGTCCCCCAGCAGAGCCATCGTGGAGTTATTTCAACACTTTATCTGCGTCTTCGCATTCGATACATCTCAGTAATACCCCGTCATAGTTGATTCAGAAGAGCACTGAATTTATGAGGCGATATTGTGCGGATTTTAATCGGAGGGCTCTCCTTTCTCTGGGGTTGAGTTTTTTGGGACAAGTCCCATGATGTAATATATGAGCCAAATCCTTGTACCAAGAGTCTGGTCCCGATGAAATGTATGCTGCTTCACCACACCATAATGCTATTTCATTATCCCACCCTGGATCTTGGTTTGCTTGATATTGAGCTTCGACTGCAAGCTTGCACAAACCTTGTCCTTTTACTAACTTGGCGGGTTTTATATCTAGATCAAATTCTTCGACTACTGCCATCCAGTTCCCTCTTCTTTCTCCCATTTCTTGTTGGGTAAACAAGGATCGGACTGTGGGGTGTGGCACAATCACCTTAGTGTGATTCTTGAGGATGTACGACCTAAAATTCTTTACTGCTTTATAGACTGCGTAGGCATGCTTGTCTATGGCGGGGTAATTGAGCTCATCTCCTTGAAGGTTGGTGCTCATGAATGACACCGGGGCTTCGTTGTTGTCATCGTCCTTCTGAGTCAAAATCATAGCTAGCGATTGGTTAGAGGCGAAAGTATAAAGGTTAAAGTCTCTATTGAAATCGAGACTTCGCAATATCGGGGCCCGTGATATGGCGGCTTTGATATTTTTGAAAGCATATTTTCGTTCATCATCCCACTTAAACTCAGAATCTTTGCGAATAATTTTTTGTAAGGGTTTGTTGATTTTGGTGAAGTTGGGGGTGAATTTCCTTACAAAATTAATTTTCCCGAAAAAAAACGGCATAACCTTCTTGTTATGGGGTAGCGGAAGTTGAGCTATGGCTTTAATCCTTTTAGGGTATATGAGAATTCTCGCTTGAGATATAATATGACCTAACAACTTACCTTCTTCGGTGATTCTTTCAGTTCTTTCGCGGGATCACAGGACAGACTCTAGTCATATCATAAAAGAGATACTCTTATCGGTCGACATTGAAGAATGTCGGCACTCGAATGCTTTGACTTCCCATACAATTTTAGCTACCTTAATCTTTCACCGATACCGAACTTCTCAAGTAAGCCAAGAGAAATCTGGGTCGTTGGTTCCTTGATCAGTCATGGTGTTTCTCAAAATGGTTCTTAATATGATCAAGAGAAACTCGGATATGAAACATATCAGATAAGAAGGTTATCAGGCTCAAACCACGGTGAAAACAATCAAAGGTAGAAGACAAGGTGGTACCCAAAAGAAAGTGGTCATAGAACTTTTAAGGTGTGTTGAGCACTCAACACAGTCATACAAGCACCAACCTGTATAACAGGGAACAACAGTTCTCCCTTGCACCACCCTGCCACCCTAGTTTTTCTGGCTGCAACAAGATGGAAGCTACAACTCCCTGTGTTCAAGAACCCACTTGAAACTCTGAGGACAACAGTCCTCCCTAGCACCTCCCAACCACCCTGAAATATAAATATTTGTTTGCTTGAATCTATTACAGTGATACAATATTCATCAATGGCTTACCAATCTCATCACTATTCTGATACACTTCTCTACTATGGTTGCTTCAGTGTCCTCCTCCTCGCATATTCATAAGCTTTCCATTATTATACTCTGTCTCTACATGCCCACCTCGACTTTTTATTCCTCTCTCAGATATGCATTTCTATTCTATGCACTACACTTCTTCTGCACGATTCAACAGCTGTACACAGCCTGATTTTACTCGCATGAATAACTCTCTCTCCAACAACAACCTCCTCTTCTCTGTTCTGCATATATTTATCATGCCCAGTCCTTTCCCAGATCATACACCTAACTCTTCATCCCCTCTGGAAATTACATTGAGTTTGTTCTTCATCCATGGTCGTTATGCCGAGACTCTTTGGCTTCTCTGAAAGCTACCATCTTTGACCCTTTTCCATCTGTCAATCGTCTCTATGATGAGTCTTCATACCACTGTCAGATACCTCGAGACTCTTCAGGTTCTCAGACAATCACCTTGCAGCCTCTTCGAATTATGTGGTTGAAACCATCAGTGGATTTATGCAGTTACAATCATTTCGTCTCTAGCAGTTACTGAGAGAACCTTCATGCGCTCATCCCTTTGGTGCTTTTTACTTTCTTGAGAAAAACTATTTAGTGGTCATTTATCTTTTCTGGCTAAGCCCCTTCCTTTCACATGACCATTGGCGATGATCGTATGCCTAACCAATAGTCATTTCATGATTTTGCATTTTGAGTGATCAACTATGAGTCACCTTGGTTTTCTTGACTTGCAAAGGTATGAAATGGAGCCTAGCACTGCTAGCTCCTTCTCTTCTCTCCTGTTGATGTGACCACTAGTTGTGATCAGGGGCCAAGCACGAGGGTGCTTCTCGATTTCTCATATCGTGACCTCCTGTTGTGATTTGCCTCCAAACTCCCGATACGCAAAACTCTGAAATGAATTCATATCAGAACAATGGTCAAGGTCTCTCTCTCTGATCAATGATTGCAATCAATATCATGGACTCTGAGTTCATTTCAGATCAACGGTCCAGATCCTTGGTGATCAGACAACCCAGATCATTTCATAACTTCTCATATCGCGAGTTCCTACAACTCTCACCACATGTCCTCTAGATCCAATGACCCAAATCATTTTGTGAATTCACATTTCGCGAGTTCTTCCAACTCTCACCTTTGACTCTTCCAGTTTGCAAGTCAGGGAAATTCCAATCACTCACCACATGTCCTCTGGCTCCAACGACCAGGATTCCTTTGCATATTTGGAGTGTTGATTGACTTCTAGGATTATCCTCCTTGCAGCTCCACTGGATCTAACCGTTGTTGGTTCTTCATGCTATGATCCGACGACTAAGGTCTAATATCCTCCTCTTTTTTCTCCTTCTGTCTGGACTCTAATCTAACGAACATCGGGTATTATGGATCAGTGATCTACCAACCATTGTTGCTCCTCCTCCTGAGCTTTGGCTTTCTCAAATATCTAAGTTTCAAAGGCCATGGCCTTTGATCCTTCTGTGAGCCTTGATGACTTGGACCTCGTCTACGTTTTTGGGAATGCTATCTCTCCTGATCTTTGGTAATGGAATTCACCTCGTCCCTGGTGCCCACTTGTGCTCTGGGTGTAATGCTACGCTATTCCTTCGCATCTTGTCAACCTTGTTCTTTTGTGTCTTCGCTGCTTGTTCTTATGTTTCTTCACTGTTGGTTGTTGTTCTTTCCATGTAAACTCTGTTTGTAAACCTGCCAACATCACTTTATTCTTGCCATCAATGACAAGCACACTTTGCCTGTAAACATGCCAACAATATCCCCCTTTAGCATTGATGGCAACCTTGAATGGCTGCACTATTCTACTTAGACCTCCAACTATAGCTCTGCACTATTTTGCTTAGACCTCCAACTGTAGCATCCACACCTTTTCTGCCCCTTTGACATCAATGTCAAAGAAAACATGCTCCCCCTGAGCTGTTGCAGTATTTTTTGGATGTATCAGATATTCAACCAACACATACTCCCCCTTACATAATTGACTATATTAAGTTGATAATGGGGTCACACCCAACTTCTGGCGTAGATACTCAAACTGAGCTTGTGCAATCGGTTTAGTGAAGATATCAACAATCTGATCTCTGGATGGAATATAATGCACATAAACCACAAAGTTGGTTACCTATTCTCTTAAGAAGTGATACTTGATGGGTATATGCTTGGTCTTGTATTGAAAGATAAGATTCTTTGACACACTAATTTCACTAGTATTATCACAATGAATTGGGATTGGTGTAGTATATTTTACCTCCAAGTCTGCAAGTGTTTGAAGCATCCACAATACTTGGGTATATAAAGTAGCAGTTGCAATGTATTAAGCTTCTGTAGTTGATAAGGAAATGGAACCTTTCTTCTTTCTTAACCATGATATAGGGGAATCTCCTAAGAAGAATTCACCTCCACTCATGCTTTTCCTTTCATCCACGCAGTTAGCCCAATCATCATCTGAATAGACTGATAAATGAAAACTCTGATTCCTAGGATACCATAGGTCATAGCCCATTGTTCCTTTCAAGTATCTGAGCATTCTTTTGACAGTTAACAAATGACTCTGTTTAGGTGTGGCTTGATACCTTCCTACCAGTCCAACAACATGCATTATGTCTAGACAAGATGCTTTGATGTACAATAGGTTGCCTATCATAGACCTGTATGAACTCTGATCAACATCAGGTGAGTCATCATCCTTTCTTAACTTACATCCAATGACCATAGGTGTGATCATAGGTTTAGAATATTCCATTTGAAACCTTTTCAACATTTCTCTTAGATATTTTTCTTGAGAAATAAATATTCCTTCAGACTTCTGAGTAATTTGTAGGCCAAGAAAAAATAACAGTTCCCCTATCATAGACATTTAAAATTTAAACTGCATGGCAGAAGAAAACCATTTTACTAGTGAAGCATTATTACTACCGAAGATGATGTCATCTACATATACCAACAAAATGAGCAAATCATTACCCTTTGTTTTGATATATAGATTTTTGTCAATTGTTCCTCTCTTAAACCCTTTGTCTTGAAGATATGTATACAGTCTGTGATACCAAGCACGGGGAGCTTGTTTTAACCCATATAAGGCTTTCTTCATCTTGCAGAAAAAGTCAGGGTTATTTGACAGTTGGAAACCCTCTAGTTGTTCCATATGAACATCTTCTTTTGGATATCCATTTATAAAAGATGACTTGACATCCATTTGATAGACTTTAAACTTCTTCTGAAAAGCATAGGCAAGAAACATTCTAATATCTTCTAATCTTGCTACAGGCAAAAATGTTTCATCAAAGTCCAGTCCTTCTATTCGAGCATATCCTTTGCAGACCAATATAGCTTTATTTCTTACAAGATTTCCTTGCTCATTCATCTTATTTTTGTAGACCCATTTTGATCCTATTACATTTTTATCTCCTAGCCTAGGAATGAGTTCCCAAGTGTCATTCTTTTCAATCTGGTCCAGTTCCTCATTCGTGGATTTTAACCAATTTACGTCCTTACTGGACTCATTGAAGTTCTTGGGTTCCACCATGGATATGAAGGTTATATGTGATTTCTCAGTGTTTTTGATTATCCTTCTCCTTGTTTGTACACCTTTGTCTTTTTCACCAATTATCTGACTTGCAGGATGATTCTTTTGAGTAATTCTAGAGGAAGAATTTGATGTTGTCTGCTGATTTGAGTTTTCCTGAGTATTTGCATCTTCATCTGAATCAGAGTCTTCTTCTTCTGATTATTGGACCTGTTCAGCTTCAACTTCATCTATATCCTTTGTTGTTGATTCGGTATTGTTCACCTCTCTTACTAGAATTCCTTCATCAACTTTTATGTCAATAAAATAAACCAATTTATGCAGCCTCTTATTGTAGCATCTGTATCCTTTATTGTTTGTAGCATACCCTAATAAGATGCCTTCATCAACCCTGACATGATACTTGCCAAGGTTCTCATTATTATTTTTTATGTAGCACTTACTCCAAAATACTTTGAAGTGTTTGATTGAAGCAGGTCTTCCATACCATAGTTCATAAGGTGTCTTGTCACTATGTGCTATAAGGTGGGATTTGTTAAGAACATGGATTATTGTGTGTATTGCTTCTACCCAGTAAGTTTGACCAATGTTCTTCTCATTCATCATTGACCTGGCCATTTGCTTCACGGTTCTGTTTTTCCTCTCAAGTACGCCATTTTGCTGTGGAGTTCTTGGGATTGTGTATTCTCTCTTGATCCCATTTTTATCATAGAATTCCTTAAAATCACTTGACATAAATTCTCCTCCTCTGTCTGATCTTACTTCCTTTAAACTCTTACCTGTTTGATTCTCAGTTAAAGCCTTAAATATTTTAAATTTCTCAAATGCTTCATCTTTTTCTTTGAGAAAAGAAACCCAAGTAAGTCTGGAGTAATCGTCAGTGATAAGCATAAAGTAGTTTTCCTTCCCTGTGCCTTCCTATCTTGATGGTCCACATAAATCCATATGAATTAATTGGAGTGGTTTCTCTGTTGAAGTGGAGCTCTTGGATTTAAACTAAGGCCTGGTTATATTTCCTACTTGGCAGGGTTTATGCACAGAGTCTTGTGGCTTTGATATTCTTGGAAGATCTTTTACTACCTCAAGTTTTTTGATATTGATTAAGTGGTCAAAGTTTACATGTCCAAGTATCCTATGCCATAACCATCTTTCATCATGTTTTCTTAGATGACACTCTTCTCTATATTCTTTCAACACATATACATTATTATCTATCCTTATGCCTTTAGCCACCACTTGTTCTGAGTTTACAGACTTTATCTTGCAATCCTTGGAAGTGAACACCACTTCACATCCTCTGTCACACATTTGACTTACATTGATAAATTATGTTTCAGCCCATCTACAAGAAAACATCCTGGGATTTTCTTTTTCCATTACTTAAACTCACCATCCCTTTATCCTTGATTTTACCTGGATCATCATTTCCAAAGGTTACGTTTCCTGACTTGCTTTCACTTAGAGATAGAAACTTACCTTTGTCTCTCGTCATATGTTTAGAGCAACCACTATCAATATACCAGGGGTTCTTTTGTCTTTGAGCTGACAACACTAGTCCACACTTGTCATTTTCTTTCTTCTTCCAAACCTTGACATTTTCAATAGAAGGATTCAAATCTAGTTCATAGTTCCTTAAGCGACAGTATGCATCTTTATGTCCATAATTATGGCAGGTGTAACATTCTAGTTCATTGAATAAAGGATCATAATGATTTTTATGCTTCACATGTGTCCTTTTCCTATCCATCACATGATTTTTAGTATGTGGTTGTTTGTTACATAGCTATCTCATTCTTTGTTGCGATAGATATCTGTTCCTTGAGTGTCTTGATTTCTCATATCTAAATTTTAAGGAGCAGTTTACAACTTTATGAACAAAGTTAGAACAGTAAAAACAATATCCATAGAAAAATCCTTTGTACCTGGAAAATGGTTTTCTTTGAGCAGGTCAATTTCTTCCATGTTGATGATTTCTTTGAGCAGAGGGTATATTATTTCTTTGTTCTACAGTTTCAGTTTTGGTACTTCTTCCTTCGCTTTTTTTTGTGGTTGATTATCTTCCTTTGTTTCTCCATATTTATTGTTGTCAATTCATGTAGATTTGACAAACTTAATGGATTCTTTGTTGCTTGGTTGACCATTATTTGATCCTTCTTCATAACCCAAACCAGTTTTGAAATTTGGATTCCTTTGTTGATTCAAAATGGTGGCTAATCCTTCTGAGGCTTTAATGCTTGGAAGATTTTGGAGATATAATGCTTTAAACTTCTCCATTTATTTTCTAATTTTTACTACCTCTTCTTCCAAGGCTTCACATCTTGCCTTCTTTTCTGATAACTTCTGTTTCAGAATGTATTCTATTTTCTTTGCCTCTTCTAATTCTACTTTCAACAGGGAAAAGCCTTCATTAGGTTTTTTACTATCTTTATCGAACTGTATCAACATTTTTTTTTTCTTCTTCTTCTTGAGTCTGAGTCTAGCAATTTCTTCTAGAGCACTGATCAGTCCTCCTTCCAAGTCAACCACAACTTCTTCATCATCAACATCACTTCCTATGATTTTATTATCATAATCCTCTTTGGCCATTAGCATAAAGTCATTAATCTTGTCTTCACAAGAAGAGTCACTATCTGTGTCTCCAGAAGAGTCATCATTGTTTACACATAAGCTTTTCTTTTTACCAAATCTTTTGAATTTGTACTTCTCTTCACCTTCAGAGTTCTGGTCCTTCTTCTTATGTGGAAGCTTAGATGCAAAGTGACCTATCCTTCCACAGTTAAAACATTTGAAGGGAAGATTTCCTTAGTACTTTCCTGATCCTTTCTTTAGTCTTCTCACAATTTTTTCTTCAATTTCATCAGGCTTATAATCCTCATTCTTATCTACTTTATATGATGCTTCTCTAGAGGTGGGTTTATCTTTAAATATCCTCATTTCATATGCAGTCAATGTTCCTAGAAGTTGATCAAAATCCAAGGCTTTTAGATCATTAAGTTCTTCTATAGCAGAGACCTTCAGGTTGAACCTATCTGGTAGAGATCTCAAAATCTTCTGAACTAAAGAGGGTTCCTCAATTTTTTCAGCAAGTTCTTTCATTGCATTTACTCTTCAACTCTCAAAAAGTAATTTCCAACAGCTTCATCCTCTTTCATATTTATCTTCTCAAACTGTACTCTGTAGGTTTGAATCTTGGCATCCTTTACCTTCTCATTACCTTCATAACTGCTAATGCGCTTTTCCCACATTTCTTTGGCAGTTTCTAAATGAATAACTTTTACAAATTCTATTTCTGCAAGCCCACTTAGAATAACATTCATAGCCTTAGCATTGAATCTGAATTCTACCTTGTCATCCTTATTAGCTAGTACAACTGGCTTTACATAAAAAGTCTTTACCACATCCCAGACATCTGCACCTAGGGCCATTATGTAGGTTCTCATCCTAACTTTCCAGAAGGCAAAGTTTGTTCCATTGAATAGGGGGGCCTTATTGGTTGAGGTTCATTCATGGCTTGACATGTTTAAGCTTTTTGATCTACCTTTAGATAAAAGGAATCGTCTTTGATACCAATTGTTGAAAAAATGAGAGGGGGGGGGAGTGAATCAATTGTTACTGTGATTAAACTATTATGCCCATTTTAAGCTCTTCATAGAACACTCAATGATGATCACAATGATGCAGAGAAGTAAGAAATATAATATTAAACATCAATCACACACATGAGATATACAGAGACAGATATTTCCTGAGGAAACCCATAAAGGAAAAAACCTCTTCTTCTTGATATGATAAGTAATATTTATTTTCTTTACATTATCATACTTGTGATATCCAACTCCTCTTGAGGCTACAACATTTTTTTT
>ML803699.1:88595-103082 GCA_009831015.1 Picea engelmannii
AGCAATAACCTCCTCTTCTCTGTTCTGTGTATATTTATCATGCCCAGTCCTCTTCCATATCATACACCTAAGTCTTCATCCCCTCTAGCGATTACACTAAGTTTGTTCTTCATCCATGGAAATTATGCCGAGACTCTTTGGCTTCTTTGGTAGCTACCATCTTTGACCCTTTTCCATCTATCAATTATCTCTATGATGAGTCTTCATAGCACTTTCAGATACCTCGAGACTCTTCATCTTCTCTGACAATCAACTTGTAGCCTCTTCGAATTCTCTGGCTGAAACCATGGATTTCTATAGTTACAATCAATTCATCTCTAGCAGTTACTAAGAGAACCTTTGTGTGCTCATCCCTTTAGAGCTTTTTCCTCTCCTAAGAAAAACTACACAGTGGGTGTTTAGATTTTCTAGCTAAGCCCCTTCCTTTCACATGACCATCGGCGATGATCGTATGCCTAAACAATAGTCATTTTGCAATTTCTCATTTAGGGTGATCATCCGTGAGTCACCTTGGTTTTCTTGACTCGAGAAGCTCTGAAACGGAGCCTAGAACTGCTATCTCCTTCCCTTCTCTCCTGCTGATGTGAACACTATCTATGATTAGGGGCCAAGCACAAGGGTGCTTCATGATTTCTCATATCGTGACCTCCTACTGTGAGTTGCCTCCAAACTCTCAATACGCAAAACTCTAAAATGAATTCATATCAGATCAACGGTCGAGGTCTCTCTCTCTAATTGACGACTGCGATCAATATCATGCACTCTGACTTCATATCATATCAACGGTCTATATCCTTGGTGATCAGATGACCCAAATCATTTTGTGACTGCGCATATCGCGAGTTCCTACAACTCTCACCTTTGAATTATCTAGATCATGAGTCAGAAAAATGATGATCTCTCGCCACGTGTCCTCTGGATCCAATGACCCAGATCATTTCATGAATTCTCATTTCATGAGTTCCTCCAACTCTTGCCTTTTACTCTTCTAGTTCGTGAGTCAATGAAATTCCAATTGCTTGCCATGTGTCCTCTGGCTCCAACAACCAGGATTCCTTCGCAGCTTTGGAGTGTTGACTGACTCCTGGGCTTATCCTCCTTGCATATCCACTAGATATAACCGTTGTTGGTCCTTTGTGCTTCAATTATATGATTGAGGTCTAATCTCCTCCTCCTTGCGCTCCTCCTATATGGACTCTGATCTAATGGAAATTGAGTATTCTAGATCGTTGACCCACTAGCCACTGTCGCTCCTCCTCCTGAGCTTTGGATTTCTCAAATATCTAAGTGTCAAAGGCCATGACCTTTGATCCTTCTGCAAGCCTTGATGACTTGGACCTTTTCTACTTTTTTGGGAATGCTATCTCTCCTGAGATTTGGTAATGGAATTCACCTCGGCCTTGGCGTTGTTGGTAGCCCCACAATATTTTCACTTCTTAAAGAAACGAATAATAAATTTTTTAGCTGCCTCCGCTTAAACATATGAACATTGCTACTTGTGAGATGTGTCTTAGGCTATAAAAGGTTTTTATTTTTCCTAGTTCTCATTTTCATGCTTCGTTCATGATTGAAAGCATGAACGAAGCATTGAAACTTATGAATTTATTGTAATTGAATTTAAGGTTTATTTCCCTAGGAGAATAAATGTTCATATAAGCCTTTTTAAGGATGATATTTTTCTTTAAGGCCTATCTCATGTCAATAAAATGGTTGCTTTAAAATTTCTCATTGTTATAAGGTATACTCTGGACATTTAAATGATACACCGAGAATCAATTGATGTTAGGCTATGAGTTTGTTTCATGTATGATTCTTGGTAAATCCTTCCTATGGTCATTATGCATTGATTTGTCAAACACCTCTTTTCTTAACCTTATAATGAGAAACTCCACCCTTTACACAATGATGATACTTAAATGCATCTGGTCGTATTTTGTACTCTACTGATAGTGGAAGTTTGAAAATGACTTGTCCATCATTTCAAGTTAAGTCTTGGGCTTTGTGCTATACTCTTATCGATTCATTACAAAAAACACCTAATTCTCGTATGAAACCCCTCATTCCTTCATTTAATTTGCGGGATGTTTTTATTTCTTTGGTTTTATCCCTGGTTCTTCCTGTTTGGTAAAACCCTTCATGCTTATAGTGGTTTTTTTTGCCCCGTGATTGCTTGTTTGAACCCACATGACCCCTGTTGTCCGTGTCGAACCAAATGGCTCGCAAACCCTGCTCCTGTACGACGACACAAGGGAAGACCTTAAGGGTCAAGGCTGGCTCGAGTTTCTTGAGGAATTTCAAGGTTACAACTTGCAAGCGGCTCAAGAATTTACCCTCTCTTTCAATGGATGTTGAGCCAAAGTGGGTGACATTCAAGTTGAAATCACCGAGGAGTTTTTGAGATAGGAATAGGTCTTCCCCTTAGCGGGCAAAAAATGGTTTAAAAATTCCAAGGTAGAGGAGGTGTCATGGAGTCTATTCTTTACATCTAGGAAAATCCAGTACTGTGATAAAGGTATGCCTATTTCTCTGTTAAAGACTAGGTGGCATGATTTATTGGTATTTTTAAGGCAGTTCGTTACCTGTGAAGGTCGCTTCGGCCTCATTTTTCTTTACCACATAAGACTGTTAATGAACTTCATCGGTTTCCAGTTGAACATGCCTTTCTATTTATTGAGAAGTTTATACAAAATGGCCAAGAGGTACAAGAGATAGTGTTTGAATTCCAGTTTATTTCATCATGGGTTGATAATAATGTTGTTAGTCCATCATTTAAAATTGTAGGGCGACGATTGAGACACTTTCCTATCTCGAAATGGTTTTGTTACATCCTGCCCCGTAGAGGTTGGTAAACCCATATTAGAAGAAACCCCTATCCCTTCCATTGACAGAACAGTCTCCTCATCCAAATAACTTTGTGATAGGGCCACGCTCGATGAGCCCATGTCCAAGCAACAAGATGCTGACCCAACAACCATTGATTTTCATGAGCATGAGAAGTACATTTTCCCTAACACCTTTGCAAAAACCGTAAACAGACCCTCATGCAAACTGTCTAAAAATGACTCGGATATAGGGTTTGAAAACAAAAGGGAAGGGATATTAATCTCTAGGAGCCTACGAAATAAATATAAGTCTTATTTCAGATCAATCAAAGCGATCGAGGTCCATGAGAGTTCTGATTCTGAGATCAATAAATTCTTGACAAAAGAAGACCTAAGTTACCTCAAACTAGATCTCAGCCAGACCTACGATTTCGTAGACAATATGCCACCATTCCTGAAACATAGCGAAGGATTTCCAGGGATCAAAATCGATAAATATCCCACAAACAACAGTGGTAGCATTCTGACACACGACCATGGGTATCCTCAACCAACTGTCTGAGATCCACTGTGTGAGGTGTGTTTATTTTGGATAGAAACATATTACACAGATGTCCCCTCCCTTCAAGCGAAGATCAAGACCCTCACAACTCAGATTGACTCATTAACACATGAAAACCACAGAGTCAAGGTTAGTGCACACAGGCAAGGAAAGCGTTTGAAGAGAACTGGAAACGTCATGATAAAAAATGTTGAGTGTGTCAAAGAAGTGATAAATTCCGAGGTTTCATGAGCCAAATTTAGCATTCAGTTGAAAGGTAAAAGATTTGTGTGATTTTGTTGATTTGTTCTTAATTAATATAGATTGAATTGGTTTTCTTCTGTTTAAAATAAGACTAGCTATAGAATCAGCAGATTCTGTAGCCAGTCTGTTTTCATTCGAAATATTGGAAAATGGTGGCTAAATGAATATCTAAAAAAATTTATTTTCATTTTTTCTTTGAGGATATCATGCAACTTGTGGAGACATAATGATATGGAGAATTTTTGGGGTCATTAGCCATTTCTTTGGCTCATTTTGTAAACAAAAACAAACTCTTTTAATCTTAAGAGATATAGTTTGATATTGAGTGGTTTTTTTACCCTCTATTTTTGTAATAATCAAATCATCTTGGTATTTGATTCTATCGTAGAGGATAAGATGTTCAGTTTTCCTAAACTCTTTAAATACTACATCTTTTTGTAATGAAACCATCATCGCCTGGGGAAGAGGATGGACAATTGATTTACAGACTTTAATGGAACATCAATACACATTTCGGCTTTAGCTTCTTGTGGATGGTGTCTTCATTTAAGTTTTGTTTATCCTGATATGATAATAGGTTTTGATAGCTTTGGTCTTCATGATTTATTATGCTTTGGGATAATTCCTTTATAAATGTTGTCCATAAATGATGCTTCAGATATTAATCATGTGATCATCTATTCAACTTCAATTACATGATTTCTCCTTAATTTTCGTTGAAATATTAAATGCAAGGTTATTGCTAACAGATTTTTATTAATGTAATTAATTTCAATCATGAGATCAAAGTAACTATTGGTATCATTCTTTCTGTTATTAAAATTCAATTGCCAACATAATTGTTCTTCATTTATTCGGAACAGACTTAAGGTTCATTGCAGGTTTCTCTCCTGGACAAGGTGGTTAAATGTTTTCTAATTGCACAGATGTTTGGATGCATATCATTAGCTCGCTAACAAGTTAGCCCAATTTCAATTTTCTGCTATTTGTTTATCACTGAAATTCGAACATAAAGTTTGTCTTTTGACTATCCATACATTTCCGTTTCATAACATTTTCTTTCATTAGTTTAAGACTTATAAAGGAAAAATCAAAAATGTTTTTATGTGCTTTCTTTATCTTCTTCTTCAAAGCAGTCATTTTCACATTGAGTTTAGTAAGTTTAGATTAAAACTTGCATCTTGTAAATAATGTATATAAATGAGAGTTATCTATCCTTTGCTTAAGTACGCCTATTACAGTCACATTAGAGGATATGTACATATATATAGTATTTAGTAATTAGTTATTTATTTCTTTTCTTTTATTTGTTTCTTTTAGGATTCTTAGATTGGCCAATGGAGCCATTAAACCTATCAAAATGAGTTATACCAAACAAGTTGGGTTACTTAGACAACCCTGGACCAGACTTGTTCTTCCAATTGACAGATGGTCATTTTTGCCCGTCAACAAACACCCACTTATGCTCTGCATGCAACACTGCGCTATTCCTTCTCAGCTTCTCTACCTTGTTCTTCTATTTCTTCATTGTTTGTTCTTCTGTGTTTTCATTGCTGGCTTATTTTATTTCCATGTATACTTTGTTTGTAAACCTTCCATCATCGATGTTGTTCTTGCCATCAATGACAAGAATACTCTGCCTGTAAACATGCCAACACAGTTCTCTCTTGAATGCCATTATTTTCATGCCCACATGCATCCCTCCCTTTCTTGAATAATTATGAATTAGTTACATCCAACGAACCATGGATGCTCTCCTTCAACAATTGTTTTCCTTTCATTATTTAAAACCAAGAATGAGTAGAAGAGTGAATTAGATAGGAACAACAACAAAAATGAATTTTTAGTAATAATGAATGGAAAACCCCCTAAATAATCAAGAACATGGATTAAATATCAAAATCATAATGTGGCCTTCCCCCAAGAAGCTCACATAACCCCTTGTTTCTCTCCAAAATGTAAAGGCTTAGTCCCTTAGCTTTCCCACTCTCTCATGGAATCATAGCCCCCTATAACTCTTGTATATGTCTGTCTCTTAGCCAATAATGTATTTTACTATTAATAATGATCAAAGTATTAGATTTTGTAGGAAATCCATCCTCTTTTAATTGTTTAGGCACTCAAGCCTTTAATCATATAAAAAAAGGTACATTATTAATCTAGGGACTCAAATCTATGGTAATACATATTTGTTCCATAGTTGAGTAGAGAACTTGTGAGTGGTATTTTGAGAGAAAAATAGAGTAGGAGCGATTGTGTAGCAACCATATATGCCACAGTGTCAAAGGATATTCCATACAGATTGTCTCTTTTTTTGTACTTGCATTTGAAGAAAATAAAGAAGAGCACCCTCACCTTCCAGTTGGGTTTTCTCCCAGATTGGGTTTCCTAGGTTATATGTTTTGTTTATTTGCAGAAAGTGTGTGAGTATTTATTTAGGTTCTTTATTTTTCACATTTGATCTATTTCATACATTTTAAGAATAAAACCAGTAATTAAAGAATCTGATATTTAAAGGAAAATAATCTTCACAGTTAATATTTTAGTATTTTGTTAGATCTATTGTGATGAAATATTTAGTGGAATATCCATGAAAATTTACAATTCATATTGGTATCAGAGTATATTTTCTTGGGGTATTTTTGGGAAGTTGAAGGGATTCAAGAATCAATTTCATAAGAAAGTCACAAAACACTAGTCATGCCCGATGAGTCTATTCATAACAACCCTTGAGATCCAACAAAGGAGAGATTTACGAGGCTGGAAGAGAAATTCCCTAACATATATTGTAATATGTCCCTCGTCATGGTGACTCTACCAATCAAGATTGAACTATTTAGAAAAGTTAAAGGCTGGAACTTAGAGATTACATCAGATGAGAAACTAAGGGATAACAAAGATTGAGAAAACGAGTCTCAAAAATAACCCAAGTCTCAGATTTCTTCTCATCGACACTTTTTCAAAACTATTGAACTTTCGACTGTCGAAGAGGTCCACATCATATCCAATGCTTCAGGACTTCAATGAAACTCTACTCTATGCAATCTCCAACAGATTTTCCCAAACACCAAACTGTCGAACCACTTGGGGAAATCTAATGGTCCACCTTCTCCCGAATGATCTGCGACTGATAATCCCTCTGACACTTCGAAGGATTTCCCTATTGAAACACCGCACAACCCTCAGGCTATTGAAACTATGGATCTGATGGTTGTGAGGGATTTGCCTTCTTTCGAATAGATCCTATGGCCCAATTTAAACTTTTTGGCCCAATACCATGGATTTCGTGGTTTATCAAACTGTTATACCTCTTGAGCTTCTGAACACAACCAAGATGTTCCCTCAGCACCCTCTTGACACTTTGTAATTTTAATTCTCTAAAACATTTTCTTCAAAGACCTCTTTTACGGCCCAATTCAGGCTCAATGTCGAAAACCTGGATTTGATACCAATTTGTAAGGTCCACGACCACCAAAGTTGGGAAGCGCCACTACAAAAATTTCATGCTCTATTTTGATAATCAAATTTCCATACCCAGACATAGACTTGTTGGGCTATGGCAGACAAAGATCTTTTTCAGAACATCATACATATAAACTTAAACAACTAATATGCATTCTACTAATACACAAATTAAATGCATAAATCACAATAAAACATACATGCAACAACACATGCCATTCTTATAAATATAAAGACATGTACAAGATACACAACATACAAATTAACATAGAAATGGCACTTATCGTTTTATGAAAAGACCACCAATTGCATGAAAAACTTCCATGAACCTCCCAAACTTAGACCACACTTCTCTAAGCTATCAGTAGTGGGTCACCCCAGAGCTGGGACTAAATACCACCCAGGGTAAAGGGATTCCTAGGATAGGATGAGACTATGGAAAGTTGCACAATGCAACATGAAGGAGTCCCTCCTAGGAGCATACTTATGCCCACCAATCATAGACTCTCATTCCCCACATGGATGTCCCATCCAGAGAATATGCACCTTCACTGTCCCACTGTCCATCAAATTCTCCACTTCCCTTCCAAGTATTTAGCAATAGGTTGGATCAAGAGTTATCAAAGCTCTGTAGCTGTTGTTGGACTCCCTCCAGGAGAAATCACTTCCCCAACAATCTCTCTCACCTGGAGAGAGTTTCTCATAGGCATGACAACTTGCCTCTTCAATCCATGGGCTTGAAAACCCACCTCTTCAAAACCACATGCCTGAGAACCTACTTCTTTTGTACAACTACTAATTCAAACAGGTAACCACTGTAGAAAAATTGGGTATGGGCTCTGGTAATGACAACAAGCCACACCAATCTAGAGAAAAATATGGGTAGCAACATCAAAATGGCTAGGGTACGATATAGCTTAGACATTGTGCAATCGTGTTGTGCCTCACAAAAAAAATGAATTAGCTTCACGGGTTTGCAGGTTTCATAGTTTGCATAGGTCCATGATGGAGGAAATGGTCAACTACGTGAATTCTCAGTCTGAGTGTGTGCATGAGTGGGGATCATGGAAATAATGTCGAGTGAACCCCCAAAATGATGGATTTTCCCCCATAAAATGGCATACACCTAGGTTGACACATGGCTCTCATGGGAGCTCGTTCCTCTCCACTTGCAGTTCATTCCTCTCCCGAAGGAACTTAGGATAACATGGGTTATTTCCCCAAACCTTAGTCTTTTAGGAAAATATATTATAATATTCCCTTGGCAATAATCCCTCTAGCTTAGCCCTTTTTTTCCATCTTCTCAGCCCCATCCCTTTCCCTACCTAGTGGATATTAGTCCCCCATAACTCTTTAATCATGGTTGTTCTACACAAATCGATATAATTATATTAATGATGTGAGTATTTACATATACAAAATCAGGCTCCCTAGCTTTCAACATCTATGCTCTCCGTCCTAATAAACACATAATCCTCCCAACTTATAAACACTTGGCTTACTAGCCTATAGACATCATTACAATTCAGCAAGGGCTCGGCCTTGGGGTATTACAAGAGGGAGGGGAATTTAATACCCCTAGGCTGAACCCTAATTGTAAATGTAAATGTAAATATGCTTTTAGGCTGGTGAGCCAGGTTATTATAGGATAGAATGATTATATGATTATTAGACGAGGGAGCCTGGATGCGAAGTCCATCGTGACTATATTTTAATTGTAAATCATACTCATATTATTAATTAAGTATACCACAACATGCAGACCAACCAAACAAAATAGATGGGGGGATAAAATCCACTAGAAAGGGTAAGTGATCTAAGAGTTTAGGAAATGGGCTAAGCTAAGGGGGGCTTAATACCAAAGGAATATTTTATTAATATTCCTAAAGTCTAAAGTTTAAAGTATGGGATATTCATTTTATCCTAAGTCCGCAAGGGGGAATGTATCAACATGTGGGGGTGTCCATGTGGGGGGCCGTGTAGCTCCCAAAATGACAAGTGTCAATTTGGGAACATGCACATATATTTGGGGGAAATTATTCATTTTCGATCATTCCTTCATCATTGTTACCATTATTCTCTCCTACCATCCGAACTATGCTACTTCCATCACCATACTTGTACTTGGGAAGCTTGGCGCTATGGACAAGTAGAAACTTAGTTTGACTGTAGGCTGAAGAGGTGGGTTGTTAGGCCCGTAGGAATTTCTCTCTGAGTGAGAGATTTTCTATGTCAAACAAGCGGTTTTTCAGGCCCATGAGTAGTTTCTCTAGGCGAGAAACTACTCGGAATTGTTCCCTGGTGCACTGGACAATGGCTACAAGGCTCTGAGACTTCCTGTCTGTCATTTTGCTGAAGCCCTGAAAGGGAAGTGGGGAAGTTGAGGGACTATTAAGAAGAGAAGGGGCACACTTCCTCGGGTGGGACAGGCATGTGGGGAATGAGATATTGTAGGCTAGTTGCAGAAGTTGGGCACCTTGGAATGAGAAATTATGATGCTTGTCAGACCTTAGTTTGGCTTAGTATTCCCTTTTCCTTGGTAGAGTTTAACCCCAGCTTGGGGGTGACCCATTGTTGTGATTATGAGTAGTCTGGTCTATGGATGACAAAAACGTGGAAGGTATGCACACAGTTGGTGATTTTTTATCAAAGACAAGTGTCAATTGTGTGTTAAATTATGTGCTGCATCATTATTTTTGCAATCGTTTTTATGGGTTTTTCCTATGTATGTTGCATGTGTATTTCTATTATTATTTTGTATGCTCCATGTGTATTTCTATTATTATTCGATATGAATCTATGTATTTGCATAATATTTGAATGTTTTAATTTTTTATACAGTTCAAAAAAATTTCATGTGGCATAGCCCAACAGGTGGTTGGGGATGTTACAAAGAACCAAGATTTTGTAGGTTTACTAAGGTGTACATGAGTCAGAGAAATCACATTCATGTACATACACAGGAGGCCTTGAGCACTATCATGTATATGTGGGTCGCAGTGATCATTGTTGCGTACATACTGTTGAAAAGTCAACAAGAAATGTGTGTCTAATTTATTTTTCCCTTAAATAAATTGGACAATAAATATTAATTTATTATCTCATAATTACTTGAAATAGTTAACTAAAATGGAAAATCCGTTAGCTATAGGAAATTCGATTTCAAGGGTTATCTAGTGGGACATGGAAGTCAAATTAGTTGTAACTAAGTGACTTGAAGTTGTAACAGAGTTATAAGTGTAGTTATGTGACTTGTGAATTAGTTTAACTCAATTAAGACAGTTAAGTTCAGTTGTACTAGTTGTAATTGAACTTACACTAGTGAGAGTTCAATGAATTAATTATTAATTAATTCACAATCAATGATCTCACATGAAACTGAAGATTTACCACTGTTAACTACATGCATGTCAGATCCAGTGGAGACCCAGTTGAGATAACAAGTGAAAGGGACTATTTTACTATCAATTGTGACATTAGTGAGTGCACTCATACAACCACACACACAGTGGATGTGCCCATGAGGATTGTGCATCCTAGGCAAGAGGGATTCATTCATTGTAGGGATTTCCATTAGCAAGGATTGCATAGAGGAGGCAGGTTGTCTGGAAGAAGAAAATTGGCACATGAATTTGTCAATTTTTGTATGACAGTGTGGGACTATATTGTACTAAGAGCTCTTGGATTAGATTTTTGTATGAGATTGTTTCATGATCCATGATATATACATAATATATGATAGTGGGTTTTTTATCTTTAAGATTTCCCGATAAAAACATCTGTGTTATGTGTGATTGATCTTTCTTCTTGATATTGCAATTGGTGATCGTGTTTTAAATTCTGCAAGAATATTTGTAGAAGCAATTATGTATTTAATAGTGGCATATAATTGTCAGATCAGGAGAATCCAAGAAATACATAATTTGTATTAAAATTTATACATGGTATCAGAGCGCAGAAGATTGCAGAAGCTGAGTTTGTGATTGGATAGAATTTGAATTTGCAGAAAGACTTTCTTGGTGCTACAACTGACTCAAGATCAAAATGGCTTTCAATGGATTGAGGTTAGAGTATTCAATCGAGGGAATATCAATCTACATTTATTGGAAGGATATGATGGAGGTAGTACTCGAAGACAATGGCTTGAAGGAATTCATTGACAAAGATGTTCCTATGCCAGATGCTGCAGATGATGCAAATCTTGATGCATGGAAAAAGAAAGTGGCAAAGGTGAGGAGGATTCTGTTGGAGGGAGTACGAGACCACATTGTCTCAAGCCTCCATGGGAAATCCACACCACATGCAATGTGGAAGGTTTTGACAGATCTATTCCAAAAGAGGAGTGACCATAGGAAATTGGCACTCAAAGATAAACTCAGGAAGATCAAGATGGAGAAGGGTGACTCCATTCCAAAATATCTCATGAAGTTTGTCCAATGTGGAGATGAACTGGGGAGTGTGGGAATAACAGTTTCTGATGATTATTTGGTGAGCTTGGATCTCCTAGGACTTCCCAAGAGTTGGCACAATTATCAAGACTCTATCAATGGAAGGGAAAAATTGTCAGATTGGGAATGACTATGGTCGGGAAAGGAAAGGGAAGGGGAATAAATTCCATTAAATATTTGATTTTAAAGGTAAGAAGCTGGATTTTTCCAAAGTGAAGTGTTTTCATTGTCACGAACATGGGCATGTCGCCACTAATTGTCTGCAGAAGAAGAAGAACAAGAAGGTTGTTGGAGATGCAACTGGTGAGGCCCTTTCCTCGCAATTTGAACTTGAATTCTCCTTGATCTCATGCATGGCATCAAGTGCATTGGGATTGGTGTGGTATTTGGATAGTGGCGCTTCCTTCCACATGATAGGAGATACGGATATTTTCAGTGACTTGGAGGAGAGAGATCTCAAAATGCATATAGAGATGGGCGACGATGGACGATACAGTGCGAATGGTATTAGTACCATTACCTTTCAGAGGGAGTCAGGTAAACCATTTCAATTGAAAATTTTTATGCATGTTCCAGGTTTGAAGAAAAACTTGGTCTCAGTTGCAATATTGGAGGACAGAGGCTATGACATTTTTTTCAGTGGTGGAAAATATTTTATGCTGTGGAAAATATTTTATGCAACATAAAACAACAGGTCAATTCAAGAGGATAGGGATTCAAGTTAAGAATCTCTACATGCTAGAGGTAGATGGTTGTGCTGCCATGATGAGAAAGGAAGAAAAAGTAGTGAGCCAAGATGAGGGAGAATTATGGCACAGGTGATTGGCCCATATTCATCATGGAGCCTTGAATATCATGTAGCAAAAATCTACTAGACTTCCAATGGGAACACTTGCTCGGTTATATCAGTGCAAGGGTTTCACCACGGGGAAGTATGTAAATTACACCTTTCATAAAAATGAGTACCATGCTTCGATGATCCTAGAGAGAATTCACACAAACGTGTGTGTACCATTCTATGACATTGTTTTCAGTGGTGGAAAATATTTTATGCGGTGGAAAATATTTTATGCGACATAAAACAACAGGTCAATTCAAGAGGATAGGGATTCAAGTTAAGAATCTCTACATGTTGGAGGTAGATGGTTGTGCTTCCATGATGAGAAAGGAAGAAAAAGTGGTGAGCCGGGATGAGGGAGGATTATGGCACAGGTGATTGGGCCATATTCATCATGGAGCCTTAAGATCATGTAGAAAAAATCTACTGGACTTCCAATGGGAACACTTGCTCGGTTATATCAGTGCAAGGGTTTCACCACGGGGAAGTATGTAAATTACACCTTTCATGAAAAGGATAACCATGCTTCGATGATCCTAGAGAGATTTCACACAAACGTGTGTGGACCATTCTCAATTGCTTCAACATCAAAACATAAGTATTATGTTATTTTTGTTGATGAATTTTCTTGTAAAAGTTGGATCTTCTTCATGCAAAAGAAGGATCAAACATTCTCAAAGTTCTGTGAGTTTAAAGAATTGGTGGAAAAAGAGTCAGGGAAGAAAGTGAAGGCTCTGAGGAGAGATAATGGTGGAGAATACATCCCTAACAAATTCAAATACTTCTGTAGAAAAGAAGGAATTCGAAGAGAACTCATAGTGCCTCATAACCCACAACAAAATGGGGTCAAGGAGAGGAAGAACAGAATGATCGTAGGTGCAACATGAACGATGTTGCATGATCAGGGCCTCCCAATGAATTTGTGGGAAGAAGAATGCAACACTGTGGTTTATGTGCAAAACCATTGTCCTCATAGAGTGTTATAACCCTAGTACTTGGCATGAGTACACCTGAAGAACATTTCACTAGTAAGAAACCTGATGTTTCTCATTTTAAGATTTTTGGCTCATTTGTTTATGTGCATGTGACCAAGAATGCTAGGAGGAAGCTAGAGCCAACTACTAAAGTTGGGATATTTGTGGGGTACATAGAAACACCCCATAATTATAGTGTGTATTTTCCTAACAGTAGGATGACTGTTATGCGATAGGATATAAAATTCGATGAGGGGAAAAGCCATGCGTTTGTTGCTTGAGAGGGAGCTAGACTTGCATACAGAGGAGGAACTGTTGGTTCCAAAATATGAGTCTCAAAATGTGGATCGGCCACATGAGGAGGTTCATGGAGTGGATAAATCCACTCATGTAGAGCCATCCATCAAAAATGGAAAAAAGCGCACCAAGGAAACTGATAGATTGAGACTAGATGTTGCACAGAATGTAGGATCCCCTACTTCACAGTGTAGATAGAGATAGTCTCTTGATTGATTTAATGGATACATGGATCTCATGAGAAAATGTATTACGACTGAGCCATCTTCCTTTCAGGAATAAGTGAAGGATCCCACTTGGTTTGATGCAATGGTGGAGGATTATGACTCCATTGTCAAAAACAGTGCATGGAAAATTATCCCAAGACCGGTTGACAAGTCAGTGGTAGGTTAGAGATGGATCTACAAGGGTAATATTTTAATCATTGTTCTTTATGTTGATGATTTAATACTGACTAGTGATGAGCAGTTGATATACTCATGCAAGGAGGAACTTGCAAAGGAGTTCAAGATGGAGGATATGGGCCTCCTTCATTATTTTCTTGGATTGGAAATATGGCAGGGAGATGGTGAAATTTTTGTTTCTCAAGGAAAGTATGCAAGGGAGATACTAGGTAAGGTTCACATGGAGGGATGAAAACCCATGGATACTCCTCTTCCAGGAAACTGGAGGAAAGAGGATGCTACTTCTGGAGAGGTAGTGGATGCTACTGTCTATCGACAGTTAGTGGGTTTGCTAATGTATCTAGTGAACAAGAGACTGAACATTTGTTATACAGTTAACTAGCTGAGTCAAGCAATGGTTAAGCATACCAAGCTATTTTGGAAGGTGGGTAAGCATG
>ML803699.1:103702-121280 GCA_009831015.1 Picea engelmannii
GTGGGACATGGAAGTCGAATTAGTTGTAACTAAGTGACTTGAATTTGTAACAGAGTTATAAGTGTAGTTATCTGAGTTATGAAGTAGTTTAACTCGGTTAAGTGAGTTAAGATCAGTTTTACTAGTTGTAAATGAACTTACACTAGTGAGAGTTCAGTGAATTAATTATTAATTAATTCACAATCAGTGATCTCACATGCAACTGAATATTTACCATTGTTAACTACATGCATGTCAGATCCAGTGGAGACCCAGTTGAGATAACAGGTGAAAGGGATGGTTTGACTATCAATTGTGACAATAGTGAGTGCACTCATGCAACCACACACACATTGGATGTGCCCATGAGGATTGTGCATCCTATGCAAGAGGGATTCATTCATTGTAGGGATTTCCATCAACAGGGATTATGTAGAGGAGGCAGGCTATCTGGAAGCAGAAAATTGGCACATGAATTTGTCAATTTTTGTATGACAGTGTGAGACGATTGTATATTGTATTGAGAGCTCTTGGATTAGAGTTTTGTATGATATTTTATCATGATCCATGATATATACATAATATATGATAGTGGGTTTTTTATCTTTATGTTTTCTCGGTAAAAAAATATGTGTTATGTGTGATTGATCTTTCTTCTTGACATTGCAATTGGCAATTGTGTTTTAAATTCTGCAAGAATATTTGTAGAAGAATTTCTTTATTTAGCAGTGGCATATAATTTTTAGATCAGGATAATCTTGGCAATACATAATTTGTATTAAAATTTCTACACATACATGGGTTTCAGTTATAAAAATCAAATACGTGTGCGAGATCTATTGTTGATGGTCGCATACAAGTCCATATAGGCCAGTACAGGGGAAATTATTTAGTAGCCAGTTATTTCTAGGGTAGGTTATCAAGTCTTAGGGATGGAATAAACTTGGTTAAGAGTTGAAGATAGGTTGGATGGAGCATCCAATTTCCTCTCTTGGAAAGAAAGAGTAACTTTGGTATTTAAGGAGTATGACCTTTGGGAGTTAGTGTACATAGTTGTTACTCCACTGACAAATCCACCAACTTTGGAAGCTCACAACAAGAAGTAGATCAAATAACATAGGTTCATCTTAGATTAATTTAAGGATCATATGATTCCTCACTTATCCATGAAGAAGACAGACAAAGAGATGTTTGATGATTTGGTAAGGTTATTCCATAGCACAAACATGAATAGGAAGATGGTATTAAGGAATAAAATTAGATCAGACCAAATGTATAGATCTGATAATTTTACCATCTATATCATGAGGAACATGTAGGTGTGTGATAAGATTTCAACCATAAGGGATAAAATGGAGGATGTAGAGATTATGAATGTGGCATTGAATGTTCTTCCAAAGTCACGGGAACCATTTGTCAAGGGAGTTTGTGCTCAAGAACATATCCCATATTGGTAGAGACTTTGGGATGACTGCATCTAGGAAGAGACTCAAAAGGAGTCTATGAGAACTAAGTAGGGAGGTAGTGAGGAGAAATTGGCTCTCCTTAGTAAGATGAAGAAGGGAAAAGGAAATAGTTCTAGAAATAAGGGTAACATTGATGGAGGATCATCATAGCCAAAGAAGAAGAACTTGAGTAAAATCAAGTTCTTCTCATGTCATAAGAATGAACATTATGCATCTCAGTGTCTGATGAAGAAGAAAAAAACATTAGCAAAGATGCAACTTGATGAGTTTGCAGCGAAGTTTGAGAAGGATTACTCACTATTTTCTTTCCTTTCCACCAACACGGCTATGAGGAGTGCATGGTTCTTGGACGATTTATCTAGGAGGATATAGAATGCTCATAGAGGTCCAGGGATATCTGGAATTCTCATAGAGGTAAGGAGAAATCATAAATTCTCAATATTTTTTCATCTCAAATTCTCTCAAAAAAAATTCATTGCATAGAGCTCGACGATATCTTTCCAATGGTGAAAAAATCAACTCAAATGTAGTTAGTCTGTAAATGTTATGTCCGGTCAAATTTTAGGTCAAAAAGGGAAAAAAATTCAAATTCTAGGTAACACATGTCACCATTGAAAGGGTGACATGTGGCATGACTGTACAGTATGTATGGTGCTAACATGGAAAAACTGTGGAGCACCACATGGCATATCGTATGACTGACTAAGAAGGTGATAAGGTGACCGTACCGACATTAATGGACCAATTATGTAATGACATGTGGCTTGATTGTACACTTGGTTGACAGGTGGACCAATCAGAGACTGCCATGTGGAAGTCTCCCATTGGCTCGGTATGGTGAAGGAGGAATAAAATTTTGGTTGAGAGCCAGAAGGATCGAACCCAAGTCTCTCGCATAACATTCCAACAAACTACCATTACACCACGCACTTGAGTCTTAACCATATATGGTTTAGAATTTATTTATGTTGGTTGAAGTTTTAGTTTGTGGGAAAAGAGGATTGAGGGATAACCCCTGATCCTATGATTAATATGGAAATCATAGCCCAATATTCATGGGGGTTATATTATATATACCATGCATATAACTATATACAATAAACATTAACATAATTATAACAAAGTATCAATGGAGGGAGAGGTGTGTTGGGTCAAACCCATGACCTCCTCCCATTCATAACAAAGTTTTAACCATGATTCCATGACATACAGTTTGTTATAAAAAATCATTGGATTTGTAAGTAATTCGATGCCTATGTGAGCACCAAGGTCAGACCATGGTTTGGCCAACTTGGGATATTTAAAGGGAATGAAACCCAATGCACATGACCTCATATCATTGTAGAGTATGGATTTGGTCTCGAAGTTCGTTCCAAAGGGCATGAAGAGTTGGGGATTGCACCGTAATGTGTTCCAAAAAGTTCCTTAAAAAAATTATTTGAAGTTTATACTCATTTTTCTTAGAATTTCACAAGGAATTCGATGACATACTATGTTTTTGAGTTTGAGAAATGTGTAAAAAGGTGATTTTAAAAACACAAGCATTTGAGCATTAATAAAGTGGTCTCAATTAGAAGCAAACCCAAAGATGTAGCCCAAATTGGGTGAACTCCATTAACAAACTTGTGTATGTGATTTTGGTATTGTTGTTATATTTTTTCTCGGTTATATTGCAAGTTGTTTAGCATTAAAGCGGATTTTGATAGATAATTAACTTCATATGTGTTATGCAATCACTCAAACGATCATTATTATTTCGAAATAAAGTTAGATGTTTATGTGAATTGAATAATAATTAGCATCTAAGTATTTTTTGGATCAAGTTGGTATTAGAGCAAGTTTGTCAAGAGTTTGGAAGTGAATTCTTACAAGATCTAGATTCAAGCTTGGTAAAGGAAATCTTGCAAGTTATAAGCCAGAGATTCAAAGGGGATTTCAAAAGAAAAAAATTGCTTCCTAAGGAAAGTAAGGGGAAGATCCTCCCATGAGACCTAAGGAAGTTATAGATACACTTCATTCAATTAGGGGAATAATGGATGATTTATTTCGAAGAATTCAAAAGTCTAGTGAGAGAGAATATTCTATAAAAGATGAAGGAGGAGGTGAAGGTGGTGTACCTACACAACCCTCTTCACCATCATCCTCATCATCATCTACCAATGGAGTAAGTGATCATTCTTCTCATAGGAAGTGTTGGTGCAATTATATGCATAATATATTACCAAACATAAATTATCGACCGAGATCTGTAATCAGTAGAGTTGATGCACTATATGTGCCGGAAACAGGTGGTTTATCTATGTCTGATGAGTATAGCTCAATCAAGAAACAATCAATAACAAGATGATTTGTTTTCACACTTTTTAAAATAACATTCTCCACTCATTTCAAAATCCAAAAAGAAAATCGATCAACAAATGTATAACTCAGAATTCTTTTTCAGGGAATATATCTGCTCATTATAGGATTATGAAAGATAAAGATGGGATATGATTCTATCTCCTATAACAAACAAACAATCACTCATTAACATTCTGGAAACTTAATTGAGCTAAAAGAACTACCAGGCAGAGTATAAACACTCCATTATAATCACATGTATGTGAGATATGGAGGTTTTTATCTCATTTCCTGTAACAACTCAATTCAATAATAACTTGCAAGCAATCCCTATCTATTTTTTCACACTTCTTCAAACCAATGACTTTCAGAAAATAAATCAATGCAACTTGACAATTATGGCAGGCTATTTCATTCCTACATAGGAAACATAAGTTTTTATGAGATGATCCATTTGTTGGCTTATGTAATTCAAATGATGGACTCTCAAACTCTTCCTGTACTACCACACTTTGCAACCAATTCTATTAGTGAAATCAGAAATGAAATCAAAACAACAATTGCATGAAATAAAAATCTATACTAATAATTTACAATGAGCTTACCAAGATGGATCAGTGGGCCCTTGTCGATGCCAACATGGAAGATTTTATATCAGTAGATGCTAAATGCTAAAATACACACATGATCATTGAATTCAAACTTCCATTGATCTTCAGCAAATAAATTTACAAAAAAGAGTCTGTTTAGAAATCCAATCTGCACCATAATAATTCCTCTCATTTTGCTTAGAGCCATCACTCAATTTATATACCTTTTACATTACAAATTTGGCTCTAGACAATCCAAATCATTAAAAATAAAATAAAAAACATTTTCCATCAATGGAAGTCGAGTACAACCATTATCTAATCAAGGAAATGCATTTCCCATGAATCTGGGCATGATCCTAGAATTTCTAGAAAATTTGCAATGATTTAGGATGAATCGTTCCCCTTGAGATGGAGGTCCACACATGTGATATATTGGGATTTTGGCTCAAATTTCCCCATGAAAACACCTCTCTGAACAAAACCCATGTCCCCAAATTTTTAGATTCATCGTTATCTACCCAAAAATCGAGGTGAAAATCCAATACCGAAATGTTGGTATTGAAATTCCATAGACAAGGTTTTAGTACTGGATCAACACAGTCACAACCATGAGTATCGGATTAGGCGCAAGACTGGTACTGGATACAATGATGAGTGTGCTAGTACTGGATGCAATCTTGAGTTGGTACCAGATGCGATGTTGAGTTGGTACTAGATGTGATGTGGAGTACTGGAATAGGTGGAACATTGGTACCGAAATAGGTGGAGCATTGGTACCAGATCAGATAGGGTACCAGATAATGTTATGGTTGTAGTATCAGATTATTGAAGTACCAGATGAAGCTTCTTAAGAGTCAAATTGATTATGAACGTACGTAATCAATCATTTAATCGAAATTAAGCAAGAAAACTAAACAAATCATGCATTAATCACAAGTTATCTCTCTATGCACATGGACAAGGTCACTAAGTGGATTTGTGGAGGAAATGGTCAACATATGCACATGTGAGAGGTAAAATTCACTCAAATAGAAGATTATATAGGGTAATAAAGGTGTCAAAATGGAGACTCAACAAGAAGAATTCCACTAAGAAGTCTTCATTTTCTCATACTCATAATTTTCCTTTATTGAAATAAGATGTCAAGTTGGAATTGTTGATTTATGATGGAGAATTGAATGCATAAATTTTGGACAATTGGATCAAGCAAATAGAGGTATATTGTAGGGAAAAACATATCATGGATGAGACTACAAACAAATAATTGGAAACTCTTCATATGCGAGGAACAACATTGATATGGTCATGCTAGTGGGAAAAAACCCCCTATGACTACACCATGGCTCAGAATGTAGGTAGATCGATTAATCGTCTAAAAGTTAATTAACTCTCTAAACTACCCCAAACATACCAAAACTCATATGAAGAAAGCAAGGAAAAGGAGATCGGGTAACTACACCTCTAATCCCACGTCTAATGATGACCTCCTCGCGCTTGGAAGTTCCACCGACTGCACACCTCCTCCCAGGGCTGACCTACATCCAAATATTGACAAACAAAAAACTACAAGCATGCTATTCCATACATAATTTAGGGTTAGATGTTACAATGTCAAGAATAAACGAATAAAAGTATTCAAGACATAATAATTTGGGACAGGAAAATGTAATTATTTTATTAATAACACAATGATTATACCTTTACAATCAAAGTCGTCTACCGTTCCGTGAACCTAGTCCGGGCTCCTCTTCACCAAGCTCCAAGTGCACCTTATATAAAATTCTCCTCTCAACCTTCTAATCTCTTCTTGGGAAGTGATTGGGTTCTGATGGAGGAAGAAGGGGCTAATGAGGGAATGTTGAGGCAATTCTCACAAAAGGTAACAATATCTTGGGCAAGGAGGGGAAGTGATATTGGGCAGAGTTTCACTCTTCTTATGATTAGATTTGGAATGAGACACCAACACCTTATTTTATATGACAAAAGGATGGTTATTCGGTTGGCTGATGAAGGTGGGTTAGTTTGGAAACTACCCAATAGCCCGTAATCTTAACAAATTCCTTGCAACTTTTTATTTTTTGCAAATTTTGCAAGTATACGCGGGTTGTAATGGTGAAGTATGCATATGTACATGAGATTTAGTGGTGTAAGAAGTGTATGTATGTGGGTAGTAATCATTCATCATACGTACATCTTCAAAAAATTGGTTTTTTAAGAAGAGAAACTCAGTAGTGCTTTGGAAAAAAATACATGTAAGAGGGCCAAGGCCATGTATGCATGTGTAGAGAAATTTAGGGTTATAAAATATGCCCCCTAGGTCAAAAGAGCATCTGATGGATGAAATAGATTACAAAATCTTCACCAATGTACGAAGTCGAGTGAACCCGGGACCAGAGTTTGGGAGGTGCCATCTGCAAAATAACAATTGTCTCTCTGAGGCGAACATACCCATGCTCAGGATGAAATAAATCATGGCTAGCAATCAAATACACTGCATATCCATGTCATATAACTATATAAAGTGTAGCCATGAGAAATACACAACGGATCTACTTCTCAAAATCAAAGGTATACAAGTATAATATCCATCTTCAAGAAGCCAATAGTGCCCACATATTGGAGATGAGGTCTTCATAGCTCAAGCAACAACTTCAAGATCTTCAAAACTCGGGTAGGAGTAAAATGGGAGTGCATAAATCACTACCCTGAGGTCTTCGACGACTCGTCGCGAAAACACAAGAGGATCTCGATGATCAGGAAAAGAACTTCATTGATCTTGAAATCAGGACTTGAATGGAATTTTAGGATGGCCGACTCATGAGGTCAAGAGACAAAATGCAGAAAGGCCAACTCTAGTTGGGTGAAAATTATCTTGGAAAAAATCACGAAATATGATCAGACTCAGGCAACATGACATTGACATAAGTTCATGATCTAGGAGGCAAAACAAACTCTCCATGTGTTTTAAAGTGTAACCAAAAGGAGGAGGACCCAACTCTATGTAGTGAGAAAAAATTCCTAAGGTCATACTATTTCCCAATTCTTGATGAACAAACAGAAGGATGTGTTGTGTCTAAGGTCGACTCATTGTCCTACCAAAAAAGTAATACATATTTCCCATCCCCCCCCCCCTTTTTTTTTGGGTCTTTTTCAATTTTTTAAAGAGATATGAAAAAGGAAAAAAGAATGTTACATTACAAAGGAGGAACGAGTGTATCCATAAAGAATACTAGTTCCAGGCGCAAGGAACACACTAATTCTCAGAGAAAGGGGACATGTGTAGGAAAAGGACACTTAGGGAAAATTCCTCCATGGGTCAAGGTGTCAGGTCACATAGGCAAAGTGATACAAGCCTTGCGTATAAGGCGTGCTTCAAAGGTGTAGTTGAGAAAAACATGTAGTTGACATTAGGCCAAAGATGCAGAGATGCAAATGTGATTAGAAACACACAATGAAACCCCCTTCAATGTAATTTTAACAAGCCCAGAGAAGGTAAGCTCGGTAGTTGTTTCACGTTTAGAGAGTTTGAAAAATGTTAAAAAAGACTCCAAGGAGTACCTTTTTTTAGAGATAGTCTAGTTGGTTCAAAAAGGGGGTAAACTAGCACCAAAAAGATGTCTATTCAAAACCATTTTAGTGAGTGTGACAAAGTCAAGATTACTCGGAAATATTTTCAATTTTAAGGAGCCTGAAAAGAGCTTAACTATGGACTCACTGGCTTTTTTCTGAATTTAGTCCACTTAGCTCGAAATAGTGTAAAAGTGACTGAGGAGAACTCTCCTGAAGAGACGAATCTCCTGAAGCATACATTTTTACTCTACAATCTATAGGCCAAAAAAAGGGGTAAACTCATGCCAGTAGGTATTCTTCTTGGAACAATTTTAACGAGTGTGAAGGAACAAGGTCACTCGACGATCATTTCAATTTTAGGGAGACTGGAAAGAGTTTAACTATGGACTCTATGGGGGTTCCGTTTTCGTAATTAATCTCCAAGGCTCAAAAAAGGTGATAAAACAAAACCAAGGAGAATGTTCCTTTTTCATAAATTTAGTCCCTCAGGCCTGAAAAAGGGTTAAACTTATACCTGAGAATACTCTTCTAGCGAGCCAAGGTTTCTAGAGTATACATTTGTTTGGACAATTGACCGTCTAGACCGAAAAAGGGGTAAACTACTGCCGGATAGACGTGCCTTCAAATTTAAGTTTGGAGAGGGTGAAGGGAAACAAGATCGCACGAAAATATTTTCATATTTAGAGAGTATGAAAAGGGCTTAAAGAAGACTCCAGAAGGTTACTTTTCTTAGTTAATCTAGAAAAGATCGAAAATCATAATTACAGTCTCGTCGGATGTTTCTTTTGGATTTCAAAGCGATCTTGAAAGACAACAAAGAGTGCTCATTTTGGGAGTCCCTAGGGTGAGTCCAAGAATGATGGTGCATTAGATGAATGAGGCTCAATATCGTAATCATGATATGACTAAAAAGGGCTCCCAGGCCTATAATGATTATAGACAACATGGACACCAAAATGAAAAAAGGATCTACCTAGGGAATCCATGTAAAGGTAGGCTCTACCACCTAATCCAAACACTTCTAGAGCAACAATGAAGGTTCTATGTTGCACTTCGATGGGATCAATCCTATGGAAAAGTGGAAAATACAATGAGATGCATAAAGTGGAGGTGAAATCCTAACTTATATGCAAAAATTTGGAAAAGACGACTTTTACCAAAGGACATTTAAAGTGAACCATCCCTAAAAAATTTACCAAACCAAAAGGGAAAATGTATCATAAAATCTAATAAGAAACTCAGGAACGGAATCAAGTGATTTCCAAGCCAAGAAAAACGACAAAGGGGGTCAAAAAAGTGGCAAAAAGGGCCAAAAAAGTCTATAAATAGAAGCTGACAGCTCATTTTCACCATTGCATTTTGAAAATTGACCAAAAGGAGAAAAAATCCCTTTTGTTAAAGAAGTTGATTCCAGGAGCTTCAGAGGATGAAACAAACTTCTTCTCGGACGAAGTAAGTACAAACTCATCCCTCTTGCATTTCAATTCCTTTCTTATGCATTTTTTTTTGTTTTTTTTTGGGGGGAGCGCTCTCCTAAAGAGAGAAACCATGCATGTATGTGGGTTGTCCAAGGACAACCCACATATGTACTCAGGAAGAAAACATTATGCCTGCGTACATATGCGACTGTGACCAAAACAACTCGCGTACACCCTCAAAATCTTGGAAAAGGTTGAAAGTGAAAGAGATAACTCCCTTTTATCTTCCATGGAACAATATGTATGTCTATTGGTGGGAGAGGGAACACGAGGACATTGATGTACTAGTTGATGAGGACCCTGCTTCCATTTTCTCATTTAAACAATGTGGGTTGTGGAATTTCTTCCGGTGTCCATTTATGAGGGAACAACCCAAGCTACTGAATGCCTTGGTTGACTACTAACATTCAGATGTAGAGGCATTCATGATAGAGGGAAATTCATTGACTCCAACGACTGAGGAAATTTACTTCTTGATTGTCCTCTCAAGGAGAGGGGAACCAGTCAATCTGTGGACATTTCCCCTTGGGCCTTTTAACATAGAGGACTACATCTGGATGTACTGTGAGGTCGACAATGAGAAGGTAGGTTCTCATGTGCCAATTCAAAAGATCACCATTTTTTATCTAAGAGTGATCTTTCTACTTATTAGGTGGATTACTGGATTTGCGGCCCTTCACCAGGCTTCTCGGGCACACATGTATTGTGCTATTCAGTTCCAGGAGGCACATATATATGACTGGAGTATGACCATGCTCACTTTCATGAAGAGGCAGTTGACAGAGTGTCAATAACACAACAACAAGAAATTCGGGTTTGGCACTATCCTTTGCTCGTTATTCTTCTTCAAGAGTGCCCAATTTGAGTCATAGAGAGATTGTATGGGGGCATGTGGCGTATTTCCCAACAATATGCAGATGGGCAACACTAATTCCACGAAAAGGGGGAGGGAGAACCATAGAGGCCTTTGACGAATTGTTTTTTGACTGGTGGGCACAAAATATTCTAGCAATAAAGGACTACCCCTATGTTGAAATCAACTTTTCTAGGGATCTGGACATGCCCATGCCTCCTGGAAAGGATAGAGGAGAGATAGGTTACATTTTTTTTTAAGTTATTTAATTTTTAATTATTTATATATATATCATTTTTATATGTATCAGAGTACTGAAATTTATGTATCTTTTATGTATAGATGTGGGACCAGTGCGCCCGAATGAATTCATGAGGAATTGACGATGTCCTTGACTAGAGGCGGGACTAGCAGTAGCCAGTTGACCAATAGTCGTAGGAGGACCTGCAGCTAGAGAGGCTGAGAAAGTTTTGAGGTGGGTGGAGTGCAACCTCACCGTTCTCACTTGTACAGTACCTATGTCTGAGATTGGGGATCTCTCTCTTTCTATGAAGCCTCGTGTAGTGGGGGTGCTATGGAATTGGGTCTAGCATTTTCAGGGTTTGGCCAACATTTTCATTCACTACGACAGGGATAATAGGACCGAAGCTTAGATAGTCTAGACTATTATGTGTTGAGGGAACCTTTGTATATTTTTTGAGGGCATAAGCCCCACGATGTATAACGAACCTTATTTTTTAGGTGTTTTTTCCCACCTATGTACTCATGACATTTTTTGGTATATATATACATCTTAATTCATCTTATAGATCACATTTTTTACAAATCTATGTACATGTGTATGTGTGTGCTTCTTTTTATGTGTGTGCAACATGCCAATATAATACTTGATTAGCTAGAGTATCTTTCATATGATTAAATCTCCTAGGAACATGGATATACATAATGTAATCAAAGTAACATTCTAAGAGACGTACCCTAAGGAAAAATCAGTGCAAAGTAGGATCATAAACATGGTAAACTCCATTTAATTGGTACACAACCAACTGAGCATCTAAGTAGACCCGAAGGTGAGAAATTCCATGCAACAAAGCATCATGAAGAAACTCTATCACTGCGTTGTACTCGACTACATTTTTTGTGGTGTCACCTAGATAGATACCTCCGGAAGATAGAAACTAGCCTCCAGGTGTGAAAATCACCCAAGCTGTGGAAGCAAGCCTCCGAGTGTGTCAGCTAGTGCCATCCATGAATCCAAAGAACACCTCCGATTCACTTGACATCTGCCATAGTGAAAAATAATACATAAATAAACACACATCCATAAAACAAAAAAAAAAAAGACAAAAAATGTATGAGAACTATACATATTTACAAGAATTCACCCATGCGGCCAACCTAAGAGTAATAATTCTTAAGGTAGAGCTCATTTCTAGGCTCTTCCAAGGAATTTCTCTCAAATTCAACCAGACGGTAATCTCTCTTCTTTAAGACCTCTTTCACGATGAAAGGTATGAACCACATGGGTTTGAACTTGCCTGCCCCCGAGGGATCCTTGTATTGATCATAGACTAGGACAATATCACCTTAAGATAAAATCTGAGGATGAATGGACCAAACATATTAACACTTGACTCATTTCTTATGAGCCTCATTGGCCGAGGCCATATCATGTCACTTCTCATCGAGATGCTCAAGATATAATAGATGTTCCTCAAGTGGTGAAGTGTCTGGCAGTAATTGCACCGCCAACTTTAAAGATGAGATCTGACACTCAATAGGTAAGACTTCTTCCAACCCGTATATGATTTGAAAAGGTGGGAAACCAGTGTCAGTATTTATAGATGTTTGATAGGCCCACAATGTTGAGTACAACACCAAATGCCAATTTGACTTGGCAGAATTGATCGTTCGTTGAAGAATAGTCTTGAGATACTTATTCATAGCTTCAACCTTACCATTCACGTACGGGTAGTAGGGTGATTAATGTTATTGCATCAACCCAAGATTTGATTTTAACTCAATCATCATTTTGTTTTGGAAGTGACTGACATGGTCAGTGAAAATCTCCTTCGGGATGTCGAACCTTGCTACTATCTGGTTAAAAATGAAAAGAGTAGTTGTTTCTCCATTTTTAAACGTTGGCATAGACTCAACCCACTTTTTGAAGTACTCTACCAGTACGATGATGTAACGATGCCCCCTGGCTGAAGCTAGGTGACATGTAGTAAATTCAATCCCCCACTTGGTGAAAGGACCAACAATAATGAAAGGAAACCTAGGAGCAGGATGTGCCTGCATCTTCCGAGAGAATATCTGACATCAGTGACACTTCTTGACTGACTCAACACAATATTTGATTAGCGTAGGAAAAAATTAATTATCACGTAGAACATTTTGGGTTGTTTAAAACCCACTCAAATGACCACCACATTATCCAATGTGGATTTCGTTCAGAGCGATCTCTTCTTACTCATGTATAAGGCACCGACGAAGAATAAAATATACACCTTGACAATACAAAGTGTCATTGAGTATGAGATAGTTTTGTGCCTGATGGCGAATTCATCTACACTCGTCATGGGAAGAAGAAGCAAGGAACTTCAAAGTATGGAGATAGACTAGTATATCTCCATACCAGGGGTCTGAAGATGCAATTAGAAAAATATCTCCTTTGATAGGCGATTATTCGGGCATGACACCACTATATTCGACCAGAAGTTCCTAAATAAGTTCGACAAAGACCAACGAATTTTTGGATTTCGCGGAAAAAAAATTCAAGTAAAATTCCTAGAGGATTACAATACATCTACTGATATTTCCGCCAATGACCCGGCGTGTCAACACATATTGGAAAGGGTTCACAATGACAATGATGATGGTCTTGCGAATTAGAAAGTAATGATGGAACCGTTGGACAACATGAATTTCTGCCAAAGTAAGCTTCTCAACATGGCAATAGTTGAGTTTCATACCAACTAGTCCTTGACTCAAATAATAAATAACATGCTCCTCATGCAGATCATCCTCTTGAACCAAGACCATGTTGATGGTTGAATTTGCATCGACCAAGTACAAAAAGAAATATCTGTTATAATCAGGAGGCCAGAGCAAAGGGATAGACGTAAGGGCATGTTTCAACACTTCAAAAGAGAGTTGAGTGGATTTGTCCAAACAAAAAGGGACTCCCTTTTTCAACAGAAGAATAAACCCTTTAGTGATTTTGGTGTAGTTTGCGACAAAACGCCAAAGAATGTTCTCTTTCTCTTGTAAGCTCTGAAGCTGGGGTATTGTGCATGAGGGAGGCAATTGAACTATTTCCTCAACCTTAAGAGGATCAACCATGATCCCTGTTTTTGAAACAATGAAACCTAAGAGACGACCTAACGTCACGCAGAAAATTCACTTGTTAGGGTTCAAACCAATCTGATAGTAGTGACATCATTCGAAGATTAGTCAGAGATGTGTGGGATGATCATATCTCTTATGAGAGAATGATGCTATATCATCAAGATAAGCCTCGACTATATGTTTAAGGTCATGGAAAGAAAAATACATGGCCCACTGAAAAGTGGCTCCAACATTCTTTAGGCCAAAAGGCACCTGGCGATAAGCGAATGTGCCCCAAGGAAAAATAATTTTTTTTTTATGCTAGTATTCGAATTTTATCTGAATTTGCTTATATCCCGAAAAACCATCCATGGAAGAAAATACCCCGTGCCCTGTGCATTCATCGACAATATGATCGATGAATGGGGTGGGAAAATTATATTTTGGACATGCCTTGTTCAAGTCACCAAATTCCATGCACATGCGAATCGTACCTTGTTTTTTGTTAACCGGAATGGGGTTTGACACCCATTCCATCAATTGTACAAGGTAGATAAAACCATCTTTAAGAAGTTTCTCTACTTCATCCTTAATAGTTGCCTCTTTCTGAGGATTCATTGGATGAAGCTTCTATTGGATCATCTTGGTGTCAGGATAATTTACTATTTCATGTTCGATGATTGTTGGGTCTATGCCTAGCATTTCCTCATAATACCAGGAAAAAATGTCGCAGAATATTTTAAATAACTCTGTATAAATTCGAATCTCTTTGGGGGAGTAGTCTTCTCTGATGAAAACATTATCCTTGACACTAGGGGTTCTATAGATATATATGGGGATCATTTCAGTGATACTCTCCATATTAATCCTGGCATAAACTGCATGCATAGCTAGAGGATTAATAAGACAAGACCTATCTCAAGTCATAGTCAAAAAAAATTCGGCTACCTCTATTCTCCTTAAATTTGGGAGGAAGTAATATCTATGATGGAGATCATCCCAGGGTATGTCTGGGCCAGTCAATGCCTCAAGAATCACATCATCTAATGGAAATACCAGGTCTAAAGAATATGTAGTGGCAAGAGAACCTTGAGCCCAAATAGGATCGATAACAGGATCTGACTCTTATGCAGAAGCTGGATCGGGGTCAGTCGAAGCTTACTAGACAATATTATACACAACTTTAGCCATGGACAAGGGGATTTCCATTCCTTAATTTGATATACCTTCCATCGAGGCCGATGGTGAAGGAAGTGTCCATGGATCATGAAAGTAATTTGTTCAGAACGATGACATTTGAAAAATTTCATCCCTAGGTTGGTCGGGGGCAGTCGATATAAGCTTGACATCGCTAGAAGGAGGTGGGTAATTGAAAGAACCCATCAACGATGGAAACAAACCATCCCCTATGTTGACGATGACAGGTTGAATATTATCAATCATCAGGACCATGGATGCCCCTGATGAAGTGTCGAGACGTGAGAAGGACAACTGGTCAATGTTTAAAATATAGCTCTCATGTGGGAATAACAAGAGACGAAACATTGTAGCAACCAATGCATGCATTTCATAGGTCTAAATCCTTCCTAACAAAAGGTTGTAGTCAAGAGGAGCATCGACCACTTCAACTTTGACGAACATGGTCTTTCCTCTTAATTGCATGAGAAAACAAGGAATGATTCCATGTGGTCTGAACGAATGACCATCAAATGTCATAATCAATGTAGGCGATGGAGACAAAATGGGATAGCCAATGGCCTTCCAACATGCCAACGACATCATGCAAGTTGAGGCACACTCGTCCATCACTGTATGGAATATATTATGAGTAAAATATTTTGTGGTGTAAGCCAATACTATCTAAAACACAACGTGATTAGGAAGACGAGGTTTCAAGTCATTTGGATCGAGAACAATCGCTCCCAGGTTACAAGTCTCTGTAGATTCCAAGTCGAATAACAAGGGTTTTTGCTGTGAAGGGAAGATCTGGAGGACTTCCAAAGAAAACTTCGTGTAAGGGGTTTGTGAGAAATATTCCACAACAGAGTATTTTTGGGCCGCCATCACGTTCATATTATGAGAATATTTCTTGAATGCACCTTTGGGATGTGTGTCATTATTTCTCCCATCGTCTTCTCAATATGGAGAGGAACTTTTGATTTGTGGCTTCTTTACCCTTTTCGACAGATTCTGTCATTTTGTAATCTCAGGCCCTAGTCACTATATGAGTGTCACCTTTCAACATGTAATCATTCATGGTTGAGGTATTACTAGTAGACACGGGGGGTCCCTCACTGCCCCTTTCCGCACTCGAGGATGCTGAAGCTTGAGCCATATTTTTCCCATGTGGAAATGGGTTCATCAACACAAAAGGTTGTTGTTGCGCCAATATCTTTTGAGCCTCTACAAGTCGAGGGAACACGTGAGTCAGGTGGTCCTTCATGCAAAGGTTACATGGATACTTCGACTTTCTATTCTATGTTTTCCCCCCGCCAACATTGTTATTATCCTTTTTGTACCCTTTACCCTTCTTGTTCCATTGTTTCTTCTTTCCTTCAAGTTAGTCGAATCCACACTGTGTACATCCAACATTTGGGTAGGGGGAACAACCGAACCAGAGGTCTGGATGGACGTCGTCTATTGTATCGACAATTGTTGCAATTGATTTGACAAAATATCAATGGAATTTCCTTGTGCTGAGCCCAAAATACCATCGGCATGGGATCTATACTTTTTTTTGGCCTTTTCGAGGATGGACATTGGAGAATCTAGAAAAATATCATAGAGCATGCCATACTGACAGTAAATCAGTTCAGGCTGTTGTGCTTGTTGATACTGAGAGGGGGTTGAATCAGTATCAAGTACAATTTAAAAACCTTTTTCAACTTATACTTAAACCATTCAATTACATCCAATGAGAAGTGAACAATAGGATAAGAGTTACACCAATACACCACAATACACCATGCACAATATATGAGAAATAATCAATAGTTTTTGTTCAAGGGAAGTAATGACTTCCAAAGGTAGCTACAGCTTCCAAATGTAAAGGGAGGGATAAACCTCCAAGAGGAAGATGTAATCCTCAAATATCAAGAGAGATTTGAACTCTCCATAATTGCCCCTTCCTTCCACCCAAGAATATATGAGAGATAATAAAACTTTACGTTAAATCATCACCATCAACCAATCATCACATAGAACCTGATAATGCTTCCTAAGACTTCTTCAATTTCTACAATTATTCAATTCTTGGAGTACTCTGATCCTGTAGATAATATTACTCAATGGATTCTCTGAAACTCCTCCAATTTTCACTCCTTGAATCCTCCCCAAAAAGAAGTTATAGAAAGAATGGTAGACTTTATTCAATTATGGTCTATTTAGGAGAGTGAACTTGCACAAAATTCCACACGCTCAATAATTAACATCCGATTATGAAAATCACACACAAGAAACTAAATTCCGTAATATTTCCAATGAAATTTGTCCCACTTCATTTGGATTCTCGATGAAGACGTTATGACTGTTTTACCCGAAACACCTATTTATTGACTAGCTTCAGGACTGGTCACAGACCCTATCTTCCATAGAGTGTATCTCCATAATTATAGTGAATAAAGAGCTGAAATTTTTACCAGAGGTACCTTGATATGTCTTCTCAATACCATAGCGATTTCACCACATGAATCATTCTAGAAAAAGAGTTATAGAAAAAATGGTGAGATGACCTGAAAATAACATACCTTAGAACACATCACCAAAAGACTTCATCCTCCCTTGAAATCTGGCCTTGTTTACTTATTATTTCCTCTGAAATTCGACTTGTATCAAATGAATGTATAATGATGTTTATTTATAACATTTATTTCACTTCCTTTTAACATTAGGGCCGACCTGACACTTTCTTATTTTGTAATTCTTTTCTTTAATTATCTTCAGGGCCTACATGTACTTCCTTCTTCAATT
>ML803700.1:40924-54744 GCA_009831015.1 Picea engelmannii
TGAAATACAATACAAAAATACACTTTGTAACATAACAACCAAATAACCAAATTGACACAAGCAACACTTGGTTATAATATTTCCATGTCTAAATAATAAAAACAAGTGATTGAACAACAAAACCACTTCAAGGTAGCAACCTCATAGTACAAATGCTGAAATTTGGAATCATATTAGTTTTCTACAAACTACATATAAGTGTTAAATTTTGGTACATTTAGCCATTAAACAATGAACTCATAATCTCCCCTTAATCCAAAATAAGTGAATTATAATTTCTTAGTAAAGTTTCTTGTATTGAATTATGAGTATGTGAATTTGCTCAACTCTATTGGTATTGTCTTAAAATCAATTTTACAATTATAAGTATATTAATATGTGGGTTGCATGTATTGAAATAGATCAAGATATTCAATATAGGTGATATCAATGCACGAGAGATGAGAAATCCCAAAGAATTTCTCAAAAGATTCATGAAAACATTGTTGATATCAATTTTGATGATTCTGGATATCCTGACATTGTAACCTTATTGTGAAATGTCATTCTACATTAAAAATTACTCTAGTATAATGTTATAGTTTGGTGTTCTTTTACACCATGCTTATGCAATTTTTCCCATTCTATATACACAACAATTTTAATATAATGAGAGGCAATCAATATCATGTTAAATGGTCAATTTAATTTTTAAGATACACATTGGATATACACCTTTACTTATTTTGAATACAATTAACTCATATTTTAGGTTGCAATACTTTAATAATAAATACATACATATTAGTTTTGTTTACTTTATAGATTATTTTATTTGTAATTAACATCATTAATTACAAATTTATAAAAAAACAAAGTAACCTATTCCATATTCAAGATAATATATGACATATAAAAACTCTTAATTCTATTCCTTATATAATATATAATCATATAAAAACTCTTAATTCTACTCCATATAAATAAATAGAAAACTTCAACAATGCAAGAAATTTACATATGGTTTATTACTGGCAAATACATCTTTTTGTCAACCAAATAATTTTTAGCATTCAATATCAAATCATATTTTTTTATATTATTTTATGGTTTAACAAGATATTTCAATATACCTTTTGTCAAATCATAATTTTTTATATTATTTTATGGTTTAACAAAATATTTCAATAAATAATTAAAAAAAACACATAACCAATATTTTTACTTCATATCATGGTTTTGTAAACTTTTTAATATATATATAACAAATTTTATTTAAAATTCCATTTTAAATTAATATTGCCTTTCCTAACACACATAAACACCCAGAGATGTACAAAGTTTTATTAATAACATGTAAATACATTTATGAATCTCAAATTTCCCTCGTTCCTCAACAAACTAAGAAACTCTTTTTCTTATATGATTTCTAAACTACTATTGTCCTTACCTTTGCATTTAGTTGTTCAACAATGTCACATGGGTAGATTAATTAGGTAAGTTTGGTTTTCAATTGTTTGACCAAAACTTCGGTCCACCGAGTTGTTTCAAGGGTAACTAAGTGAGTTTTTAATTACGTTGGTTGTTGTTCTTGGGACAAATCACTAAGTTAAAAATTTTCTTCAATCACTTGACTACAATCTAAAATAAATAAACTAGTGTTGTTAAAATAAATATCTCAACCAATTGAGACTTAACCATATTTAATATTTTTCTTCAATAACTTCTTGACCACACTCTAAAATAAACTAGTGTTATTCAAATAAATATCTCAACCAATTGAGACTTAACCATGTTTAGATAGTCTCATAACAACTACTTTGACTTTATACAATTGGTTCCTCATCCTAGGAAACTCTTGTCCAACCACCTTTACCTTAACACCTCGTTCATCTAAGTGATAACTACTTTACTTTTGTACGATTATCTCCCTCATACACAAACTCACTTCAGAATCATCATATGTATCTCAAATGTATGCTTGTCCTTTTCATCACATATGACTTTCATTCATATCATCCACCTTGGGATAATAATATGAGAACCTAGCTTAGACTTTGAGATAATAATATGATAACCTAACTTAGACTTTGGGATAATAATATGAGAACCTAATTTAGATGGATACATAACACAAGGTATAAAATAAGTAGAAGTTACATTTCTTAACGCTCCTCCTTTTTAGTGGGTACTTATCTTGATCTTCGTTTGTTCAAGTTTTGAACTTTATTTGGTTCATATCGATTTTTTTTTCCTTATAAACTAAAAATATTTGTCTTTAACAAAGTCTCTATCTAATCTAATTTGGGCATCTTCATCATGTACTTCGTTCATGCAAATTGTTAATATGTTGAAGTCTATATAAAGGGATGAACACCCATTGATATAAATGGGTGCCCAACCATTGTAAATGGAAATATAATTGGAAGTGCTTTACATAGATGGTTCATTAACTATTTAAAGAGTTCATTGAACTACCCCTGATCGTGTCAACAAATCCATCACAATTCTAAAAGCTCCTTTATAGCAATAAATGCACCCACTCTCTACATGCACCTATCCCTTGAGTCTTACATCATTTTTTCATACAAAAGAACCCATAAAAAGGTGTTCAACCCTAACACATCACCTAAACCACTCACTAAAGTACACTTATCGACAACTCCTTTACAAGTGAAAACCTTGCCTCATTGGGTCAACTCAACAACAAATATCACCATTGGCATTATTAGCTCAAGTTCTTTAGTTCCACTTCCATTCTAAGAAATCCTCTTTCCAAACACACTAATAACCAATCCCACAAAAACATTGAACAAAATTGTCTAGTCTTTAGGTGACACAAACACATAATCATGGACTCATTTTTACTTTGGAATAGAGCCTAGGGAAACCCACCCCCTTCATTTCGAGGATGGTACTTGGGGTAAACCAGATTTTGTAGAAAGCCAGGAATTTTTCGATAGCTTGCTCAKTTAAGAGCTCAACATGTCACTTGCGGGAATTGAACGTGGGCCCAAACCACTCGGGCTGAACCCAATTGACTTGGGTCTCTCTCTCTCTCTCTCTCTCTCTCTCTCTCTCTCTCTCTCTATATATATATATATATATATCATTTGAGTATAGCTCGTGTGGTTGAGAGGAATGAATGTTATCTTCCCCACCCAGGTTCAATTCTTGCGAGTGACATGTTGAATTCTTAATGAGTATATTTTTGTAATAACTTTCAACCATATGTTGCAAAGCCTTGATCTTTTAACAAATGTGAAGGGAAGTACCTAGTGAGTTTCTAGGGAATATGTATTCCCCCCACAAGCACGTGCACACACACACACCCACATAATTCCAACACATGGAGTCACATATACATCTCACAAGAAAACCAATGTTTTCAACCATCACTTATATCCATGATAACACTAGCCTAACAACTCATAAACAAGTACAAAGGACCATAATCAATATTTAGAATAGGTTTTAAACCATTATTATAGATACATATAACCTTCAAATAACACTTATTATAAATACTTTCAAGAGTAAAGCTCCGCATGAGGTGGTCATGGCATACAATTTGTGGATACGTGGTATCAAGTTTTAAATCTTTATGCAACAATTGATCTCATATATAATGACACGTTGGTTATAAGTGGATAACTTCACTTGTTGCATACCTCATTGCAAGTTGATGGCTCTATTTGACTTGTAGTTTCAAGACAACAAGCTCATGTGACCAATCTTGCGATTAGTCTCTTGCTAGGAGGCAAAGATGTATTGATATTTGATTTGCTTCTCTCCATCCTTGACCAAATACAACATTTCTTTCCCCACATCATAGGAGGTCAATTATACACCACAAAATAGGACATGTTTAGTCCATAAGAAGTAGTTGCAATTAATGCAAGATTATGGGTTTCTTTCACTCGTAGAGTTATACTCGTAGCATGCAAATCAATACACCAAAGACACAAACCTCTCTATACTTAAAATTTTAAGATTAATACATATATATTATTTTAATTTATTATTATAAATATGTTTTTATATTTGACAATTAATAATCAATTTTTTTATTATAATTATATATATATTTTTATAGACAAATGAATAACCATGAGATGTAGAATACACCTCACTTTTCTCTCAGTACAATAAGTATCATACAACAATAAATTTAACCTTAAACAACACACATCAATAATATGAATAATTAATATCTATGTCATGACCTCTATTCTTGCCCCAATCCGACACCACTGAGCATGCACCTTGCTTTTTCCATCAATGTCGTGTTCATCCTTTCTCTAACTCCATTATGTTGAGGTGTATATGGAGTAGTCTTCTTCCTTGCTATACCACACTTCTTACAAAATTCTTCAAATTCATTCCCGCAGAACTCTCCGCCATTATCTGTCCTCAACACCTTAATTCTTCTCTATGTTTGATTCTCAACAAGAGCCTTGAACTCTTTAAACCTGTCAAAGACTTCAGATTTATTCTTGAGGAAATATATCCAAGTATTCCTCGAGAAGTCATTTATAAATGAGATATAGTACTCAGATTTTCCCAATGATGGGATCAACACAGGTCCAAAAACATCATTGTGAACTAGTTGTAAAATTCCTTCTGCCCTCGTTGCACCAGAGGGGAATCTTACCCGATTCTGCTTCCCATATACACAATGTTCACATAAATCAAAATCTAGAGAGTAGTTAGACATACCTTCAACCGTACCTTTACCGTGTAGTAGTCGAAGACCCTTCTCTCCTATATGCCCCAGTCTTTGATGCCACAACATAACCTTTTCTCTAGAGACTGTAGGAGTTCTTTCTTCTTCAACTCCAATATCAGGAACAATGGAACTATTACACCCATCACTAATAGTGCTTCTTTGCAGCTTATACAGAGTTCCAAACCGAACTCCTTTCAACAACACCATTGCTCCTCGAACCATCCTATAGGTTTCCATTTCAAGTATTTTTTTTACCCCTGCATCATCCATTTTGCTTACAAAAATCAAATTTCTGGCCAAACCTGGGATGTGCATAACACCAGGCAGTGTTCTAATCCTTCCATCTATGAGCCTCAACTTGACTTTTCCTTGACCTATGATTCTGGTTGTCGAGTCATCACCTAGGAAAACATTACCTCCATCATACCTTTCATATTCACAAAACCACTCCCTGTGTGGAGTCATATGAAAGGATGCACTTGAGTCAGCCAACCATGCCTCATGATCTGCATGTGTTCTTGAAGAAGCCAAGTAAACATCCCCTCCTTCTTCCTTGGAGGTCTTTTCTTCTGTAGAAGGAGATTCTTCAGATCCCTTCTTTTTCTCAACTTTGGATCTATACTACTTCTTGTAGTGCCCTTATTTTCCACATATCCAACATGCCTTTACAAAATTTCCAGGAGATTTAGATCTACCCTTAGACTTAGATCTCCCACTTGAGAAATTAGATCTATTTATTTCCTGGGAACGTCCTCTTGCAAATAATGCTTCTGTGCTCTGTCCTTCCATATTCTTCTGTCTCAGCTCCTCCGACAACAATGATGAGATCACTTCATCAAACTTCAAGGCAGTTGTATTACTACCTATGGACACAACCAGAATATCCCATGAGTCTGGTAAATAACATAGTAAAATGATACATTTATATTCATCTGAAATTTTAATCTTAATAGATACTAATTGACTTACCACGGTATTAAAGGCGTTCAGATGCTCTGCCACCGAGTCTCCATCTCTCATCCTCAAGTTATACAACTTCTTTCTCAAGAATAGTTTATTTACTAGGGACTTAGACTGATACAACTTCCCCAACTTATCCCATAAATCCTTGGCTGTAGCTTCCTCTGACACATCCAATAATACTGAATCTGAGAGACACAGTCGGATTGTGCTCTTTGCCTTTTGATCCAAAATTTTCAAGTCATCTGTTGAAGTTCTTGTAGGTGCAATACTTGGATCTACCATGATCCACTGATCTCTGTCCACCAATAGATCTTCCATATTGAGCTTCCACAACTCAAAAATTTGCCCATTAAACTTCTTGATCTGCATTTTCAAATTGCTCTCCATTTCTTTTCACCTGAAAAATCAATACCACAAATCTCCCACTGTAACAAGGCTTATCATAGTCCTGAGCCAAACCCTTGACCACAAAGGCATCCCCCTGAAGCCAACAAAGCTCTGATACCAAATGTAGATTTTAACCTTGTACAATATTTATTGCAAACATATTTTCAGTAAAAGAACAAAAAAGATACAATGGCAGATACAAACATTACACAGAGATTTTTCCCCTTGAAACCCAAACCAAGAAAACCAACATATTATATATTCATTCATTGTGATACATTGTTTACAATACAATATACATATAGGAGCCAACGACATCCAAAACCCTAACCCGATGACTTGGATTAGTCAACAACCCTAATTCTTTAACCAGAAATAGAAAACCATTGGAAAAAACCATGTGCCAAAAAACCGTCCAACAATGGACATGAAAATCGAGGTGACACAAAAAACGAGACAAAAATGCGACACGTTTCTCGAGGAAAAAAAATTCTCGGGGGCGCTACCCCCGAACCCCCACGTGGGAGGATTTCACCGCCCTGCACGCCCGTTGCAACGCAGATACTACTATTCATGCAAAGAATATAACACATACCCAACAACGGTCTAGCCATCATCCAACAACCCAACTCAACTCAACTAATGTTCTCAGTTATGCATGACATGAAGACATTATGATGGAAACATGCCCAACCATCTGCCTCCTATGGAGTTTCTCTAGGTCATCCCAGGTCCTCCAATGCACCCAAGTTCTTCACCTTGTTGCAACCCAAAACTACTCTCCTTCACAATCACTTCTACGATCATCCTTTGTGTTTCGCTTCTGTGATCACTTCTACAGTTAGACCTGCAACAATTCGTGCAACAAATCCTATGTTCATCTGCCTTGTCCAAGTGCTTAGTTCACCCAATGAACTCTGCATCTAGTCTCTCTAAGCTGTGTACAATAGGTCTGACACCGAATTCTGTCACAAATCAAACCAACCAAGTATGCCTCTGCGATCAAGTCTTCGACAAGTTCTATGATGAAATATGCGATGAGTTTTGCGATCACCCACCCTGTCCAAGTGCTTTGTCTTATTGCAAACTCTGCTCTTGGTCTATACAAGGTGTGCGCATAGACCAACCTTCCCATCGCACCATCAACCTAACCTCCATCGTAAGTTTGATGCAAAGTCTGCGATGAACAAGTTTGTTGCACCGAACCATTCACCAAGTCTACAAACGTTTCCACTACACTGCCTTTGCAAAAATATTTCTTCAAAGTTTTCTCTGATACCATCTGTCACATCCCCACAATGTGCCTTGCGATCGTGCATCTCTTGAGGGCATGCGACACTGCGATGTTTCTCACTTGGATGGTTGGCATCACCAAGGATACTTTGTTTTAACTACACCTCTTCACCTAGAGCATACCTATACCTTGTTTTAGGCTATTGACGAGTCACAATCCTACTCTAGTGAAACTCTTGTATGCTTAGAAATTCGTTAATTGATTTAACACTTAGTCGTATTTAAGCATACATCGATGATAAACCAACAAAGTTGTGGAACAAAAGAAAGACAAACACATATATAGTGCAAACAACAATAATCGTGCTTAACACGCAACTAATTCTTTGTTAGTGCAAAATAGTTACAACATGAGCCTACCGACTCGATTTACAACAAGGCGGAGTCAAACGACTCACCTCACCTCACCGAGACACTCATACACAGATCGTCACCAAGACTCTCCATCACACTCATCTTTAAAACCACTTGTGGTGCACCTCAGACGTGCCTCAACCATAGATTTGTTGTCTCTTCATTTCTGTAGACTCTGCCTCTTCGTTTTCGCAGACTTCATAGATTTCAGTTCTACCTCACACATGCCTCCAACAAACCTTTGTTTCCAAACTTAGCCAAAATATGCCCAAGAGAAAATCTCCCATCTTTGTCGAATGAATCCACCTCAAGGAAGCACAAATCCTCCCAAGTGGAGCAACTTGGCCCCTTGGGTGAGCTCTCCCTCTTCATCTACCTCAGGATCACAAAGCTCTCTTGTTCTCTTTGTCTTGCCAAAATTTGCCTCCCTTGGTTGTGCGCCTTTGTTCTCTTACAGTCTCTCCAAAGGTCACCATCGCAAACCAATGTGTCCCTTGGGGGTGTCGTGCCCCTTTGCGAACCCCTGTCCAAACAAATCGTCACACCCCTTCATAGACCTAGTCACCCAAATGAATCATCGCACCCCATCGTGTACCCAATCGCCCAAATGAACCCATGCGCTCCCCAACTGTCATGCCCCTTGGGACCGATGCGCCCCATCCATCTAATTGACTCATCATCTTGGGTGTGCGCACCCCTTAGGGGAGTTGGGATGACTCTCCTAAGTGTTCTCCCCATGCCTTAGCTGATTCGTCTATTTGGTGGAATGCTCAAGTCTTTTCCTCAACCAGTCGTCAAGTCGTTCATCGTTTGACTTGTGTCGCAACACAACTTGGGTGGAGTCGCCCCTTGGCATGTCGTGTGCCCAAGGAACCCCAACTCTCCCCTATATGAAGTCTCTTGTCTCCTCATTCACACCAAGCATCCTGCCCACCTGATTCAGACTGTGGTGGGAGTGTACATGCCCGAGCTAAGCTCCTGAGGCCTTATAGTACCCACTTCACTAGATCTCAAATACACCTTCATTAAGCAATTGAGATTCCAATATAAAATGGAAATGACACCAAATAACACCAATTAAACCACCAATTTGGAACTAAATGTAAAATTATGATAAATACTATGTATTAACAACAATTCTATTTTAAACATACATACTCATTAATACTAAACAAATGACACTAAATTCATAATTGTGACAACTAATATAATAAACAACCTTTTAGGTTAGAAATGTTGAAAGTTGGAATGATATTAAGTTTTTACAAACTGCATATGAGTGTTAAATTTTGGTACACATAGTCGTTAAATAGTCGTTAAATGGTGAACTCATAATCTCCCCTTAATCCAAAATACGCAAATTATAATTTCATATTAAAATTTCTCATATTAAATTATGAATATGTGAATTTGATCAATTCTATTGGTATTGTCTTAAAATCAATTTTATGCTATAAATGTATTAATATGTGAGTTGCATGTATTGAAATAAACCATATCCATTAGAGATGTGATATTAATGCATGAGAGATGAAAAATCCCGAGGAAATTCTCAAAAGAGTCACATAACACATACTTGATATCAATTACGATGATAGTAGATATTCTAACCCTGTAACCCTATTATGGGATGTCATTCCACATTAAGAATGACTCTATTTTACTTTTAGAGTTTGGAGTCCTTTTACACCATACTTAATACATTGCTTTCATTCTATATACATAACAATTTTGTTATGTCTTAAAAGGCAAGCAATAATGTGTTAAAAGGTTAACTTTGACTTTAAGGATACACATTAGGTATACACCTCTATTTTGTATGTGACTGATTCATATTTTAGATGGTAATACTTTGAATAATAAGTATATATATATTGGTTTTTGTTTTTTTTGTAAATTATTTTATTTGTGATTAACATATTTTTTTAATCACGGGAATTGGTAACTTGTTGGAGTGATCTAGGTTAGTTTTGGGATCAAACCTGTTGGTTGCTAGTATAAACCAAGAGTATATCCAATATCTCGCAAGCCAAATATACTAATAATTTGTGACTTAGCAAGGGTCAAGGTATCCATAGGCACACCGGAATGGACCTCTATCCGAGGGTGTGTCTACCCTTCTATCCTTATCATAATGGGTCAACATATCACTCATGGGAATTGTACTCGGGTTGAAAGGATAACAAACATGCTACCCAACCACCCAAACTAAACCTATGTGATTATAATTATTAATTTCAAATTTATGAAAAATCAAAATAATGTATCCTTTGTTGAGGGTAATATATGATTATAGAAGAGTTCTACAAGAGCTCCAAATTCTTATTCCTATAAAGAAATAAAACCTTAACAATAAAATATATTTTCCTCTAATTTATTAGTTGTGATACATATAATTTCCAAAAAAACATCCAATATTAAATCATAATTTTTTTGTCTTTTTATAATTTAATAAGATATAATAATAAATCATTTAAAAGCACTTGAAACATCCAATATTAAATCATAATTTTTTTGTCTTTTTATAATTTAATAAGATATAATAATAAATCATTTAAAAGCACTTGACTAATATATTTTATATTTTATTTTTCGCAATTTCATGTTAGAGTAGTGTAAACGTTCTATCTTTTGGGAGTTTTTTGGCGATTTTTTCCATTTGATTTTTCTTGAAATTCAGTGAGGAATGGTTGGATCTGCAGATTTGAGTGGCTAAGTTTGTATAAACCAAGTGCCTTAAGGGTTTTTCAGCTCGCTGAATCCATTTATGCATCCAAAAATGCAATTTAAACAACAAAAAATAATGATTTTGTCTAGATTTACATCACTAGATTCCGACCCCCAAAAATAAAACGTTTAATCAAAACCTTTCATATTTTATGAAATTTCTTTAACTTCTAATTAATTAGAATATGTATATATCAAATGCAAATCTTTCCACAATCACACATCGTAATTCCATTTCACACTAATATTGTCCTTTCCTCCTACATATATAAACACATAGTTTACAAAGTTCCATCAATATGCCTCATATTGTAGTTTCATTAAATTTAACATGTTAGTGCATTTATGAGCCTCAGATTTCACTCGTTCTTCAACCAATTAAGAAAACACTTTTTCTTTTATGATTTCTAAACCACTATTGTCCTTGCCTTTTCAAATAATTATTTAGTTATTCAACAGTGTCACATGGGTATATTAATTAGGTAAGGTTGGTTTTCAATGGTTTCACCAATAATTTGGTCCACCGAGTTGTTTCAAGAGTAACTAAGTGTTTTTTCAATTAGAAGCTTGTCAACCTAAGGTGTATCTTGAATCCACATTTTCATTTCTCGATAACGTGTTTCGCCCGCAAGGGTAGGCTTTCATAGGCAGGATGATCAATTACCTTGGGCAATGGCGATATGTCAAGGCGAAATTTGAAATCCTGCAATGGAGGGAACCAGCAGAGGGAGACTAACACCGGTTCATGGCATTGGAGACGAACCAGGATGCACTCCAGGAGCCAGAAGTTATCTATCTTAGACAACATCGATTTGTTTGTTCAACCCATGCACTCCATAGCTTAAGCTCCTTGTTCTCAATCCTGGTCACTGCGCTTTTTTGTCCTCCCTGGGACCCGGTCTTGTTCGAAAGACTTTGGATGCTGTCTTCCACCGAGTTTCAACTGAACTATCATTCCTTTGGCCGATAGACTAAGTTACTTTTTCGATCTCCAGCACCGACCAGCCTCTGCCTTTTGGTTTCAGACACTGTGTGTTCTGGCCTTCCTGGGACCTGGGCCAGCCTTCTAATCCTTGGCAGCTGCGTAGGGATTGGTGACAGTCACGGTCGTTGTCTCCCACTGAGTTTTCCACCATAACTGTCTTCTTCTCGGCCACTTTTGCGGGATGGATTCTCTTTTAAACAACCTTATGCTACTTTCCGATGAGGTGATATGGAGACAAGCGAATCTATTTGATAATACTGATGCTCTCAAGTCCAAACAAATCAAAGTTCCTTCCTCGCTGTACAAATCTCCTCTTCCCGTCGAGGCCCCAGAAGGACATCTTTCGGATTTTCAGACAACAGACAGAGCTCCAGTGGATGCTCCTTCTTTCTCGGTTAATCCCTGTAACACGTCTCGACATCCTCCTTAGACTGGTTGTTCTATTCTACCTCCTGTTCAGGGATTACAAAACGCTCCCTTTAGCTCGACACAGTCAGCCCATATCGGCCGAAAGGCCTGGAAATCCAACATAAGAACAAGAAGACTGGTGCTGGGAGATGGAGTGGGACTAGAAGATCTCTGTCAAATGTCGCTTTGTGGCTTAGTGGGGCGTTTCTCCTATAAACAACTCAACAATATCCACCTGGTCGACTGGATAAACCTGCACTGGCTTCCTCTTCTTGGATACTCCCCTGAGGTCATCTACCTCAAAAAAGGTTGGTATGGATTTATTTGCAAGTCTCCTGAGGATGTCTCCATACTTTTAAGTAAGATTTGGGTTTCTGGGGGTTCAAGTCTCATGCTCAAGTGCTGGAGGATGGCTTTCAACCCCGACACAGATTATTTTCAGCATAGGCACCTGTGGGTCCTTCTTCCGGGTCTCCCACTGTTCCTCTGGAATGAAGGAGCTCTTAAAGCTATTGGTGTTTCTTTGGGCACTTTCATTGCTTTTGATCCTTAGTCACTTCAGTTCCGGTGAGAAAAATGGGCAGAGTGCTGGTAGCTATGGACATTTGTGCCGGTCTACTGGAAACCTTGGAAATAGAATGGAGAGGAAGAAAGATAGCCCAGTCACTGGACTATCTAGGGATCCCCTTCCGCTGCAACCATTGCCGAAAAACTGGACACCTCCGTCGCTCCTGCCCTAGTAAGGATCAAAATGATTCTTTGGAAACTGAAGACCTACACCTAAACCCTCCTGACTACGTGGATGAAGACCCCTCTCTGAGTTATTTGGATGTCTCCTCCCCTCCTTTTCTCCCAGGTCCCATAAACCAGACCCCCTCCCTTTCAGATAAAATCAAACAACACTGTCCCCATCTCTTCTTGTCCCTTACAGACGAAGAGAAGGTTTCACTAAAAAAATCCCTCTGGCTTTCTTCTTCCACTGGTGCAAAGACTCCCTCCCTGGACTACGAGCCTCCTTCTCCAGTTCCCTTCTTTACTGATCCCTTAGCTAGCACTTCTTCCTCCCCTCCGATTACTGATTCCATCCCCATTATTGTCAAAGTTTCCCCTACCTTGGATCGGTCCTCCCCTCCGAACCAACCACCTCCTACCTCTCTGATTAGGCTCCCTAACCACTCTTCCACCTCTCTGGATTCGAAATCTTCTATTCAGGTTTTACCAGGTTATAGGGAAGCTAAGGAGGAAGATTCTTTCCTTTCCGATTTACCAAGCACTTCCTCCTCCCTGCCTCTCATCCCCAGTAGCTCCTCCCAACTTCCAATCTTTCGTGGCAAAGAACTTATCGATTCCTTCTTGAAGGCTGGTACTTCCAACACCCTTTCATCAGTCAATGATAGGAAAGGTTTTGCTTGGGCTAGAGGTTTGGGTACCGAACTCTCCCCACTACAGACGAGGAGCTCCAGAAAGAAAAAGGAAACCTCAAGCAACCAACCAAAAGTTACTGACATCCCTTCCATGGATGGGAAGGCCCTTAGAGAGTTGAAGGTCGTAGCCCGATCGAAGTGATGTTGGTGCTCTCTCTGAATATTCAAGGGATCAGAGGCACCCTCAAAGATGCCTCTTTTAGAAGACTGCTTGCAGGTACTTATCCGGAATTAATTTTTCTTCAAGAGACCCTCTCGGAAGAGCAAAAGGTGAGAGACTTTATTCATCAATTTCGCCCTTCCTGGTTCTCCTCAGTTGTAAATTCTATTGGTAATTCTGGTGGTCTCCTGGTCGCTTGGGACCCCTTTGTTTTTGACCTGTCACCATTCCTGACGGCTGGAGGAATTTTGTTGGTTGGCCGTCATCTGGAAACCAACCAGGAGGTGGATTTTCTCAATGTGTATGGGCCCTGCGCTGACAAAAAGTAGTTCTGGTCGACTATAGCTGACAACAGTCTGCTCTCCACTCCTAACCTCATTCTAGGCGGCGATCTAAACATTCTTCTCTCAG
>ML803700.1:64126-78167 GCA_009831015.1 Picea engelmannii
ATATATATATATATATATATATATATATATATATATATATATATATATATATATATATATATATATATATATATATATATATAATAAATTCTATTTAAAATTCCATTTCACATTAATATTGTCTTTCCTACCACACATATAAACACCCACAACACATATAAACACCCATAGTTTCATCAATATCCCTCATATTGTACAAAGTTTTATTAATATCATTAATAAATACATTTATGAATCTCAAATTTCCCTCGTTCCTCAACAAACTAAGAAACACTTTTTCTTTTATGATTTCTAAACTACTATTGTCCTTACCTTTGCATTTAGTTGTTCAACCATCTTTCCATCAATATCCCTCATATTGTACAAAGTTTTATTAATAACATTCATAAATACATTTATGAATCTCAAATTTCCCTCGTTCCTCAACAAACTTAGAAACACTTTTTCTTTTATGATTTCTAAACTACCAGTCCTTACCTTTGCATTTAGTTGTTCAACAATGTCACATGGGTAGATTTTCTAAACTACCAGTCCTTACCTTTGCAAGCTTGGTTTTCGATTGTTTGACCAAAACTTCGGTCCACCGAGTTGTTTCAAGGGTAACTAAGTGATTTTTTAATTACGTTGGTTGTTGTTCTTTGGACAAAGCACTAAGTTAATACAAAGAACAAAGCACTAAGTTAATATTTTTCTTCAATCACATGACTACACTCTAAAATAAATAAAGTAGTGTTGTCCAAATAAATATCTCAACCAATTGAGAGTTAACTAGATTTAATATTTTTCTTCAACCACTTGACCAAACTCTAAAATAAACTAGTGCTGTTCAAATAAATATCTCAACCAATTGAGACTTAACCATATTTAGATAGTCTCATAACAACTACTTTGACCTTTATACAACTGGTTACTCATCTCAGGAAACTCTTGTCCAACCACCTTTACCTTAACACCTCGTTGATCTAATTGATAACTACTTTACTTTTGTACGATTATCTCCCTCATACACAAACTCACTTCATAATCATCATATGTATCTTAAATGTATGCTTGTCCTTTTCAGTCACTAGCACATATGACTTTCATTCATATAATACACCTTGGGATAATAATATGAGAACCTAGCTTAGACGTTGAGATAATAATATGAGAACCTAACTTAGACCTTGGGATAATAATATGAGAACCTAACTTAGATGGACACATAACACAAGGTACACAAGGTACAAAATAAGTAGAAGTTACATTTTTCTTAACGCTCCTCCTTCTTAGTGGGTGCTTATCTTGATCTTCATTTGTTCAAGTTTTTAACTGTATCTGGTTCATATCGATTTTTTTTCCTTATAAACTAAAAATATTTGTCTTTAACAAAGTCTCTATATAATCTAACTTGGGCATCTTCATCATGTACTTCGTTCATGCAAAAATTGTTAATATGTTTGTTGGCACAGGGGCAGACCTAGGGTTCAATGCTACAACAATGCACCAACAAAACCCTAACTACCGACCCTTTCGGCAACACCTGCAAAGCAGATGAAGTCTCACCTGAGGTAGAGGCAGGGGAGGTTGTAGGAATCAGGTGTCTGTAACCTTAGCTGGGACACAGATATGTGATTGCAATACTTAATAGAGCACTTAGCACCGCCAGTTCGTTCTTAGTTAACCAATATCTACTCCACAGAGACAACAGAGCATCACATCATTCACCCTGATCTAATGTATTTAAGCACTTAGCATAAAGAAATGGATCAGATATGGCAGATTCAAGCACTAAGAACATTTACCTGTCTCAGATCTAACATCTAGAGTCATCATAAGCACAAATCATAAACAGATCTATCTATCTATACCAAAGCACTTAGAAAATAACACATAAACACATCAGAACATCGCACATACACATAAACACATCAGAACATCGCACATAGAAAAATAACACAATATTTGCGTGGTTCACCCCCACCCTGGGGCTACGTCCACCAACTCTTCTTCTTTATTAGCTTCAATCAGTCATCTACATGCACAGAGCCACAAAACCCTTACTCCACATAGGACAGGAGATCTGCGCAACTCGCTAGATCATCCTGCCTTGTGTTACAACACAAAGCCTTCACAGTCTCTTACAATGACTTGCACTTAGCTTTGCAAGTCTCATACAATATGCACGAAGCCTTACAATTCTTGATCACACAAATCCAACTCTTAGCACTTAGCCAACTTGCACAACTCTTGCGCACTACTTCTTACATTTCCTAACCTTCTATTTATACATACAAAATAGGCCTAAACATGGGTAGACCCATGGGCCGACATCCCATTCCCGTTACATATTCCCAAATCCCAAAAAAGTACCCAAAAAGGGGCCGAGATCCCGCAATATTTGCTTCGTCTTGTGCTCCTCCTTCGATAGGCTGTCAAAGTCCCAAAATAGGTCAAACTTGACCAAGGATCTCCCAAAACTTGGTCAAGGGCCAACAGGCCCCCAACACTTACCCGTGACTCGTCCCGAGTCACTCTGGTCTGACTAGTTCTGCTTCAAATGCCTCGAGCTTGGCTCGAGATGCTTCGACTTGCTGCTGTGCCACAACCTCTTGTTCTGCGAACTCTTGGATGACTGCATCGTTGATCGGTCCCTCTAGACGTTGTTCAGATGTAGTGACAACCTGCTCTATTTCTGCTCCTTGGCCTTCTACTTCTGTAAACAATTGATAGGCCTTATCTTGCATAGGTTGGAGTTTCTGAGTTACCTCCATAACTCTCCTCTGGATAGTATGGATTTGTTGTTGTGCAGTACGTTGCTCTTGGGAGCGCTTCATTCTTTCCACAACTGATAGGGACTTTAGCTGTGCCTGTATATTTTCGGCTTGATACTTCGCCTCTTGGAGTTGCGACTCTAGTGCCTTCAATTCTGGGTTCTCCGTGAGTTGTTCATAGGTCTGGGCATTGCGATCAGTGAGGTTCTTATATTCCAAGGTAAGAGCCTTGAGCCTTTCAACTGCGCTCATGGCAGTTGCTTCCCTTTGGTCTCTTACATCTTGTGGGGTCTCGGGTACTGTGCGTAGTTCCAAGTTTGTGATGTGTTGTTGTAGCTGCTAGATCACTTCTTCAAGTTGCGCTACTTGTTGTGGAACTCTATCTTTGGCCTTTTGTTCTACAACTCTCACAGAGAGAAGTGATCTGTTGACCATTTCCTTTACTTCGAGTTTCTCCGCTAGAAACTATTCCTTTTCTTGCTGTAGCTGTGCTTTTTCTTTGTCAAACTTCGCTTGGAGAGCAAGCTTTTCTCATTCTGCAGCACTGCGTTGCTCTACTAGTACCCCTTGTACTTGTGTTAAATCCTGGGTGGCTTGCGTCGTTTCTTCCTGTGCTCGTCGAAGGCGAGCTTCGAATGTATCGTCTAAGCAGTGGAGTTGAGCTGGCTCATCTCCTAATTATGGCTCTCCCAATGCAGTGGAGACTGCGTGACTGGACTGTAGGGCTTGCTATACCCCTCGGAGTTCAGTCTCAATTCGATCATACAACTCTCTTGCTTTTCTTCTTGTTTCTCTACTATTTCCAACGAATCATCTTGCAGGGTTTCTATGAGGAAGTCGAAGTCACCGGAGTTGAGGATGGTCTACATCTTGGTCATGGTGGCCTTCGCTTCCTCCGGGAGGAAGGTTTCGGAGGTGAACCTTTTCTCTTCTTCAGGGGATCAACCTCGTCTTCTTGCTTCTGTTCGACTTCTTTGTCACCTAACTCTTCGCCATCACCTCCTTGCTCTGGTGAGATGGAGGCAGTCTTCACAGATGCGCTGTCTAATTCTTAGACCTCTTTAGTTTTCTTTGCCCTGCTAGTTTTGGGTGTATCCTGCACAATTTCTGAGCTATCAATGTCGGATATATCCGCAGGGTCTACTGGAACAAGGAGGTCCACCGACCAGTCCTTGGTGATCTCTTCTAAGTCCTCCTCTGTTAGTTGGTAGTGGGACTGAAGCTGTTGCTTGTGTTCGTCAACACATGCTATGATGTAAGTAAAATGTCGATCTGCGTTGAACTTCATCAGAGGCCTGAACCGGTGTAGAGTGTTCGGAGTCATGCGAGGCTTGGATTGTATGGCTACCTTCAGCTGATTGTAGTAGGTATGGAAAATAGCATTTGAATTCCATTGTTTATTCATGTCGCTTGAGTACCACAGTGTACTGAACTTCACGGAAAGTGTTTCAAAAGGATCGATATCCGGGAAGGTCGTACCTTCCGACATCTCCCAGGCAATAAAATCTATTAGTATCAAAAGTCAACTGAAATGAAATCCATATCCTTGATCTTGTGCTTCTCTGCAGTTGAGTTCCAACTGGTTCACCAGGTACTTCGCCCAGTTCATTTGAAGGCCTTCCGCGCACTTGCCTGCGAGGTCGACTACAAAACCGGTGACTTGGGTGGGTCGATTCTTTCGGAATAACTTCCCTGCAATCAACTGATAGGCGAGGCGCACTGCACCACTCTGGATAGAAGTTACTTTGTAACCTCGCGTGCCCTTCTCAACATCGCCATAAGTGTCCTTGATCCGCTATACTAGAGCGTGATCCATTGCTTTTCTAGAGTAAAACTCCTGTGGATCGGGTCCTTGCATACTCAACCCCATGATCTGATTGATCAACATCGGATCAACTGTTATACGACGATTTAGCCACAAATAACCGCCATGGTAACAAGACAACAACAGCTTGACACATGCATTTACCTCCTGGTGTCATCCGAAGTGAGGAATCTTCATGACATTGAGCAGGGTGGATGGCGCGAGGTTCATATTCCACGACTGGGGGATTATCTTTGAATTTTTCCCCTTAGTCTGGGTCAAGTAATTATGTGGGGCGAGCATGTTGTAAACTTTGCGATCTCTGAGGTTGAAGTTGCTAAACTTCAACGCAACAATCTTATCTTGGTTTTCTCGAACTGCGCGTATCCCCTTCGGGAGGTACACAGTGACAAAGGTGTATTCAAAATATTTGGGCACACTATCTCAATTTACTACGCTGCTCAGGGGTGGAATATAGGCGAGTAATATTGTCGGGATCAATTTAGCATTCGCTAGATCATCCCTCTGCTTGGTTCACTTTTCATCAAATGGTCGAGATGGTCTTGCTCCATGAGCAATGGATGGAGAGGCTGGTAGTCCTCTTGTCGACGATGCTTGTACACCTGTAGACATCAACATGACTCTTTCAGTCATGAGGTCGATCAAAACTTCTTCAACAACTTTCTCTACAATGCTCATTTCGTCCGACATACACACTCGGGGTTAACAATATCGGGTTCGGGGAATAACTTAGACACTGTAATAGGATCGACAACAAGAGTGCGCTGATCACTATATAAAATCGACTTAGTCTGTGGGCTCAAACTCTCAGTTGGCAAAAGTGCTCTCGGTGCATGACGCGACGGTATAAATAGGTAACTTGGCAACGGGTCGCTTGCAACGAGTATGAAGCCTTCATTAACTTTGTTCTGTCCGTTATGACATTGTCCCAATGGTTGGATGGCGAGCTGTTTTTCCATAAATGTCTTTCTTCCCGTTCAGAGCGTTGGTCTAATGATTATAATGTCCCCAACGACTATATTTCTTTGCCATGGCGAAGTGCCATGTGTCGCTGTTCTAATATCCCAATGAGCTCCAATTTTGCAAAATTTTCTTCTACGAGGTTTCCTATGGAACCTTCTGCAACTTGTCGATCTTAGCTCGTTTCTTGCTTAGCTTTCTAGCCTTCTTCCCAGTGAGCTTCGTCTCGGTATGCCTTTTTCCGTTATGATTCTTATCTTCTTTTGACATAGTGACTTTGCGTTGTTGAGATTCTTTCTTAAGATTCGTGGGTGATCCTTCTTCTTTTTCTGGAATAGGTGCTTCAATCTTTAGTGGTTCTTCTAGTGTTCTTGCAACTTCGACATCCGGGTCTCTAGTGTTAAATAGCTTTGATATGTTCTTCAACCAAGTGTGCGATCTTTCTAGTCATGAATTCTTTTAACTCTTGCTTCTTCTTTTCTAAAACTTCTTCTTCTTCTTGCCTGATCTCTTTCAATCCAAGGTTTTCCTAGTAGCATGGTAAATGGGGCACTGTTCTCAATAAATCTAATAATCTCAAAATCTTCCTCTGTCAAAGTTCCATTGGTATTCATAGGTATTTGGGTGAGCTTTCCACATAAGTTTATCAGCTTTCCTTTGAATATTCCTATTCCTCCTAATGAAGGAATCATAGCAGGTTTCCCTATAGCTTCCCACGTTCTCTCTGTCATGATATTCACCCGTGTTTCCTCGTCTAGAACAAAGTCAATGTCGAAGTCTCTTATTCTTGCTTCAAGGCATTCTTTTTCTTTGAAGATCCCTGATAATATGACATGTCGGTGATCATTCAGGGTTTCTCTTATCTGTAGCAATACTTTCTCTAATTCTTCCAGGGATTCTATCACAATATTAGTTTCTGGATCCGCCTTAGGGTTTTATTGTCTTATGTCCATTTATTCAAGCTTAGAAATCATTCTAGGGCAATCCAATACTTCATGGTTCATAGATTTACAACAAATACAACTAGGTCTTCTCCCAGGGCATTCCTTAGAAAGATGTCTCGGTTTTCTGCAACTGTAATAGAGGGTTAATCCTTTCTTGCTTTTAAATGATCCCCAACATTTCCTGTACTGTGCACTAGGATCATGGTAGCTAACCTACAAAAAATTCTTTCTAGGATCTTGCATACACTTATTAGTCCAGACATTCTTTCTATGCATAGGTATAACATATTTTTCACTATTCTTATCAGATCTATTCATATCAAACCTTTTTTCATCTATGAATACCCTAGTTTTTAAGCTAGGATAGAATCTATCAAATATACCTAGATCCATGCTTTAGAAACAAAAAATTCCACTTATCTTACTTCTGCAGAGCACAAGCTTCCAGATCTAGAAATTTTCACTATTCTTACCTTTACCAGAGCACAGAGCTTTCAGATCTAGAACTTTTTCAATATTCTTACCTTTATCAGAGCATAGAGCTTTCAAATCTTACCTCTTTTAATCAAGAATTCCCACTTTTACCTTTCTTAGAGCACAAAGCTTCAGGTTCTTACCTATTTTCTTCAGATCAGACTTCTTTTCCTTAGCACAGAGCTTGCCAAATTAGTAGAGTACTACGCACTAGAGCAACAGATCTATGCACAGAGATTTCACAATTTCAGGTCGGATCTTTGCACAGAGCTTCTTCTTCCTCAGTTCCCAGCAATCACAGTTTCAGGTCCTGGCAACGGAACCATTTGGACTATGAATCAACCCAATTAAGGTATCCAAGGAGTGTCTTAAAAAACCTAAGAGGATTAAGGTTATACTTGGAGAAAAACTAGTGTTCCTCTCAAGATGAAAGAGACCAAGGGTTTCTTAATTTGGGCAATTTCTCAAGCACAAGGGTACTAGGGTGAGTGTTTTCATCTTCCCCCAACCACGAACCCTTTATTTATATTCTTTAGAGTTGGTTCCAATAGTCCAGGCTCAAGATATAGACACAACATGTGTAGGACCTCCATATTCTCCACTCAAAGCCCATACTTTCCATACAATTTATATTTTTTAGGCCTTCTTGAGTGTGCTTGCATGTTGCTAACTAGCAACCTATGAGATTCTCATGAATTTCATCATTGCAAGGTGCAATGATCTGGATTGTGCTGAGAACGAAATGAGATAAAAAAAATATAGCTGAGAACATAGAGATACAATGAAACCCAACTTCTATTAATGAATAAGATAGAAAAACAATGTAGAACACAAACTGGCAGAATGGGGTAGCTTATCTATGAAAAGAAAGAGATGTTGGCCACACTTCATTAGCAACAATATTTAAATCACACTCCATTGCATGCTTAAACGACCTCCTTCACCTCAATTATATATGAGAGAGTGAGAGGAGAACAATTCCCATGATGCATGTGGGATAAATTAGTCTAAGTTTATAAAATTCCATTGGCATGTAAAACACTAGGACTTCCCGGGCAGTCACCCATCCTAGTACTACTCTATCCCAAGCACACTTAATTGCAGAGTTCTAATGGGATTCAGTGCATTAACACTATTTTTTAATCATGTACATAAGACCGCTAGGAAATCATTACATGATGTTTGTAATTAACAAATGAAGATGGCGTTACATTTCATTCCCCATCAAAAGGGTGAATATCATGGTTTGTAAAAACCATAGGCTTGAAATGTTGATTCAATGTAAAGGGTGGATGGCCACTGAGATCCAACTGGATCATTCCTCCCCCTTAGGAAGAAATGGTCCCCCATTATTTCAAGTTCCCTTGGGAGATGGGGAAACTTCTGCTGAATTTGAACCTTGGTGAGCCACTTTCCTTGTTGAAGTAGATGTCCTACTTGTACTTTGTCTATGGAAGGATGTCATGAACCTATTGGAGGTGTTGGATTCGTTCAACATATTTGGCTACATGATCTTCCTTGGTCTTAGTGTGGGAGGACTTTGTCAGTGGAGATGCAACAAGAAGAGTTATATCAATGGGGGCTAATGGTTGGAACCCCAAGCACACCTGAAAAGGGTTGTGGCCAATAGAGATATGATGATTGTAACACCCTGTTTCCCCCAACTTGTAAATATAACTAGACTGGACAAGAACTATGGAAAACTCATAAATGTGAATATGTGATGTAAATGGACCTTGAGGAAAAGGTCAATGAATGTGAATAACATTTTGAAATTATTGCAGGACTGCTGAGAGGGGATGTGCAGAAAAAGAGACCATGATGGCGGTGTAAGGCACCTGGAAAGGTGGCGTTAACTTCCACCGAGAACTAATACCGTATTTGGACTCCACTGGCCCAAAGAACCAAAAGAGGCTCGCTGGCCCTAAATTAAATGTCTCGCAGGCTGGTAGGTAGATGGTTTAATGAGGCATGGGAGGTGAACCTCCCATTCGTAGAGCCGTCAGGCCTGATCAGTGTGAAGGTAATCACGCCACACGCAACCTCGCAAGAGGATAAGGCGTGGGGTAGAAGCGATTGTGGGGGCAGACGTGAGGGGAGAACTTTGGCAATACGCAGGGTGAGTGATAGCAGAGAAGAAGGATTGCAACCTTCGTTCCTGGTCACTGGCAGACAGAGACGCAGTCTCACAACATCGTGGTTTCAGCTCGGGGGTGGCTAGTGGTAAATCCGCTGGGAGTCGCTGAGCCTACGGTTGGGTGGAAACGAGCACCCCTCTTAGCAGTTGCTTGACCCTGGTGTTATTTCTGATAAGTGTTTTGCCTCTGGCACCTTGAAATATATGCATTCTGATAATTATGCTCATAAGCTGTGAAACGGTGAATGTTTTCATTATAAGAATGTCTGTGTGGTATTTTGATCAGTACTAGTAGTTGTATATGCTTATAACAGAAAAGCCATGCATGGCGAATGTTGATAAATGAATTTAATTATGCATAAGTTGAACCAAGTCAGACTTCCAGTCCACTCTCAGGAAGTTGCTTCCCCTCATCCGTCTCCAGGAATGCCCGAAATAGATCTCTTCATAGAGATTTCCTCCTTGGAAAAGTCTACCAAGAACTTGGAAAAATGACTTGAATGTGCAAGTCTTAACAACCTTGTACAAGGAGGAATGACCCTCTTAAAATCCCGAAGTAGCAGTGTAGGGATAAGTATCGATCGACGGACGAGATCCCGTCGGAAGATCCATGGTCATTCATGACCGTTATATTGACGAAAGAAACAAGGGCGTTACTTACCCTGCCCCTTTTCCTCTATCTTCGTGAATAGCGAGGAAAATCAGGATCGTAGATTCCCAATGTCCATGAGAATATCCGGACCATTGATTTTTCCACATCCATGAAGTAGTGAGAGAGTGCGTGACATGGAATAGATCTGAGCCGTTAGATATTAGCTAGAAAAACCCGACAACCATTGGATCTGTTAAGAGATGCACGAGGGTTAAGCCCTCGTGAACGAGGGCGAAAGTCCCGAGAGAGGAGTCAGTATCGGGGATTCGGAGTTCGGGATTCTGGGAGTCCTGATGACAAGGGATCGTGACATTTCATAGGGAAAGTCTCGATATAGATATGGATCGTCCATTACGTGAAGGACACGTGGCAGAGATCGAGAGTCCATCGGTATTTCGGATACCGGGGATCCGAGTTGACAAAGGATTTGCGTCACTGGGAGTCGCAGGTCGCGAAATCGTGAAACCACGAGGACCGTTCATCTGAGGGAGGACACTTGAATGATAATTCCTCTACCCCTCCCCCACCTTTGCAAGTAATGCACGAACAGGATCCCTTCGGAGGATCCCAGGGTCTGTAATGACCGTTTGATTTAAGAAAGAAACGCAGGCATTAATGCCACGACCCCTTTTTTTCCCCTTGCAAGAGATGAAGGAATCAGGACCATAGACCCCATGGCCCATGGAAGTGCCTGGACCGTCCATCTATAGAGCACACGTGGCCGCTGGTAAGCGCTTCGGCTTCTCGGTGCCCAGGAAACCGAAGGGAAAAGAACCATGGTCTTCGCGAGTAGCAAAATTCCGATCCCAGAAGCCTTGAAATGGCGTGAGGTATGATTAAGATGGAGAAAAGCCGAGATTTGATCGTGACCGTTGATCATCCCCAAAAGACCACGACCGTCGATCTTGGGTGAGGGTCACCGCCGTCCATCGATGGGACACGTGTCTGCCGGTCGACGTTTCGGCATCCGGGGAACTAGAAGGCAAGAAACCTTGCCTTCGTGAGTCATGAAATTTTGATGCTCGAAATCCCGTGAACCATTGAATCCACGCTCCTAAGAGCCGTCGATCTCTTACACGACTTTCCGTATCGAAATTCGGAGAATTGAATGACGAGGAGTCTTGGAGTCATTGCATTTCGAACTCCTGAGTACCAAAACCCCGAAAGGATCCATACCATTGGATTAGGGGAGGCCTACGACCGTCGATCTCCCTTTGGAGGGAAACCTTGGAGACCTCGGAAGTTTCGGGGGTTTGAATGGGGAAAGGTAGAAGTCGTGTATCACGATTTCCCCAAATCGTGTATCACGATTTCCCCAAATCGTGAAAAGCCGTAAAGCTCTTGGTTGGCTTAAGCGCGTGGGCACAGTATAGAATCATGTAGACAAGTCCCCAAGAGAGAAACTTGCCCCTCGATAGCCCCGCCGGGGTTCGACGTTTCGTTGTTTCAAGCTTCGGGGTTTGCAATGTCGAGAGATTCGACATTCTGGTAGCACCGAGTCGCGAAGTGAGAAAAGACGTCGTGTTGATTCGGCTCATAATCATGAACTATAATCACATGGAGGTGGAAAAAGGAAAGAGCTAGTCTGTGCTAAGCCCCGTAGGACTTTGGGGATTTTGATTGTTGAGAAATCAATGAAAAAGTTTGATTTTGAGTAGTGGGTATGTGACAAAGTGGTATCAGAGCATGGTTACAACACTCGGCCTGATTGGGCTCATGCACGAGTTGCGCATAAGCTTCGTTCAAAGTACTCCTACAAAGAAGTAACCCCTAATCTAACTCTTTTGTCCAGGATTAAAACTTGGAAACGAGAACCCGACTGTGTATGCATGTGGAAGAATTATAAATTTATGCGCAAATTATAAAAATGTATTTAACTATTGACTAATAACCAGCGTTTGTCTTTTTAGTCAAGCGGACGATCAACCACGGGAATTTACAGACGCAGAGTATGGTGATTCACCAAGAGGTGGGAGAAGGCTCCCACAATAGAGACGAAGAGTTTGACGAAAGAAGAGCAATAGGAACTCCTCCAGACCTAGCCGAGACTATGAGGAGTCTCATGGCTGAATTGCAAAGCTGCAAGGCCGACAATGAAAGGATGATGAAAGAACAAGAAAAGCAAACCGAAATTAATGCAGTTCTACTGCAGATCTTATCCAACCTACAGTGACAAATGCAGCATGAACCTGAGATGCAGAATCATGGTCGTGTCAGTGACCATACTGAGAGAAGAACATCAAGAAAGGTCCACCCCAGAGGTAAGGTACCAGTACCAGACGATTCCACTGAGAAGGAAACTGGTGATTCAGAAGGCTCTTCCAGCAGCAGGACTAGTTCCTACTCTTGCAGAAAACAGAAGAAACAAAAGACTTCCAAGAGTCATAAATTTGAGGAATTCAGAAAGGCCAAACCTCCCTCCTTCGACGGGGAGATAAAGAAGGGAGAGGAAGCCGAGGCCTGGCTACTTGGACTGAAGAAATATTTCAGAGTCCATGATTTTTCAGAGAATATGAAGGCCCGAGTGGCCACTTTGAATCTAAACGGAAAGGCTTCCATCTGGTGGGAAGATCTTAAGAATATGAAAGGGGTCCGCGAGGAGGACCCGTCTTGGAAATAGTTTGAAAAATACTTTCAGAAGAAGTATTTGTCGGAAAAGTATTTCAACGAGAAGGCTAAAGAATTTTATGAACTCAAACTGGGACAACTCACTATAGAGGAATATGTCAACAAATTCATCGACTTATTGAGATATCTACCCTACGTCAAAGCAGAGAAGGCAAAGGCACAACACTTCATCAGTGGGCTACCAAAGGAATACCGGAACCGAATCGAATTCGATGAGCCAAAGACCTTAGAAGACACTATTAAAAAAGAAACATATTGTCATGAACACCATGGACATCGGGAGAGTCTCGTGAAAACTGGAAACAGAAGAGTGGTTCGAGATTTCAGAAAAAAGGGATCAAATCCTCAGGATTTAAAAACTACAAGAAGAACCCCAGAATGAACTTTCCAGCCCGAAGTTTACTCCAACAAAATTTTCCCTCAGGGGACGGAAATAAAACTTTTTGACCTATACCAGTAAATACTAATAACCCAAAGAAAGAACCTCTGAAATGCTGGGGTTGTAGGGAATAACATCTCTTGAGAGACTGTCCACGCCGACAACAGAATAGTCGGAAAATTTATAGCATTCAGGAAGCTACCACAGTCAATGATGTGGCAAGGAGTGTGCCACAGATTTATGCAGCCTTGGATAATAACCAGGTTGACCACCAAGCTTCAGTGGTGGAAATAGAAGGTATGATTTTCAACCATCTCGTGTCTGTTTTGATTGACCCTAGTTCAAATTTGAGTTATATAGCCCCTAGAGATGTTGATAAGTGTAAACTACAGCCACATAAGCAAACTAAGCCATGGTTGGTACAGTTAGCCACTGGCACCAAAAGAAAGGTAGTAAAGGTCATACCAGCCTGCCAATTAATGTTGGGTGAATTCCCCACCCAAGCAACCCTTAATGTATTACCCCTGGGATCATACGACCTGTTGATTGGTATGGACTGGCTGGCCGCCCATAAAGCCAAACTGGACTGTGACCATAAAACCTTAGAATGTGTGAGCAAAGAAGGGAAAAGGATAACCCTCCAAGGGATCCGAAAATCGGTCTCGGTGAGACAAATATCAGCCCTGCAAATGAGAAAGTATTTCCAAAAGGGATGTCCCCTATATGAAATATAGGTGTTGAAAACCATCGAAGGCACTAAACCAAGCTCGGATGATCACCCTATCCTGAGAGAATACGGAGATGTGTTTCCGGAAGAGGTATCGGGTCTACCTCCGAGAAGAGACATTGACTTCTCGATAGAGCTCACACCAGGAGCGGTGCCGATGTCTAGAACACCCTACCGGATGAGCACACCTGAGTTAGTTGAACTCAAATTGCAATTGAAAGAAATGATGGATAAGGGTTATATTCGACCCAGCGTGTCCCCATGGGGAGCACCAGTCCTGTTTGTGAAAAAGAAGGATGGCACCTGTTGGCGTTCGGAAGTCACTCCTGGATTGCTAGCAGGAGCAGAGCCCGAAGCCCATCAGTTTAATGTCACGATTTGTTTTAAAGGGTGATCAAATGGAGGAAAACTCAGAACAATATCGTGTCAACTCAAAAACCAGGCCAGGCATGCATGAAAGAGTGAGGTCTTGATAAACTCCAAACAGTGAGTCTTAATAAAGGGTGAGTAGGTGGAAGACTTGTGTAAGAAGGGTGCAAGATCTATCACAGACATCCGGTTT
>ML803700.1:100979-116808 GCA_009831015.1 Picea engelmannii
TTCAGATGGTCCTCCTCTTCTCATTTCATAAGCAGTTAGTATGCCATGTAGTTGTACCACAGTAAGATTTTGAAGATCCTGCTTTTCTTCAAGAGCTGATACTTTTGACTCAAATTTTGCAGTTAGAGATCTTAATTTTTTTTTTCAACCAAAGTAGATTCGGTTATTGTTTCTCCTAGATTTCTCATGCGATTTACAATATCATCAAGACGTAAAAAGAAATTGGCAATGCTTTCCTCATTATTCATTTTAAGATTCTCATATTGAATTCCGAGGGATTGCAGTTTAGCACTTTTTACCTTTGCATCACCTTCATAACTCAGAATGATTTTGTCCCATATGTCCTTTGCTGTGTTCAGCTGCATGACTTTGACAAATTCTGATTCAGTTAGACTTCCTAACAGAGCATTGACTACTTTTGCATTTGTTTCGTAGGTTTTTCTTTCTGTTGGATCATTGAAGAGTGGAGGCTCGATAGATGCTATTCTGTCTTGATTGCTCATTTTGATTGATCTTCCTTCTAGCGGCTAAGACTTTTCAGAAGAACCTGGCTCTGATACCAATTGTTGAGAAATACTGAGAGGGGGGGTGAATCAGTATTTTGAGCAATCAATTGATTTTCTCTTTTCTTTCACTAAAAAACTTTAGGCTACTTTGTAGAGACCAGCTATTGTATAGTCTTAAGAAAACAGGAGTGCATCCAGAGATCTTATTATGAATTTATTCATTCATCAGATGTCTATTAAGAAGTAATTCAGTGCAGTAATAACAAAATAAACCAACACACATGAATAAGACACATGAACACCAGGATTTAAGGTGGAAACCCAAATCGGGAGAAAAACCACCGTTGTCGTTGTCTCTGTCTTCAATAATTATTATTAAGAAAACGTTTTACAACATTGTACTAGTGCAGCCTCATACTAGTACGCAAGATTCTACCTACAGAAGGCTGCAACCTTCTCTCGTTTACCAGCCTTTCCTGGAAGGGAGCTTCAACCCCCTAAAGATAGCACCAGTTTCTACTGGTAGGATGCTTCTACTGAAGGGTTTAACCCTCAGACATGCTGCTGATCGCGTTTCATCAATTATCACACTGGATCAGGCAGTTTCAACCCTTTGTACATTTTTCAGCAAACATATTTTGCCCAAAACTTTAGAATATCAGCAATAACCCAGACTTCAATATGCATTCAACATCCTTCGTTAGATATCCTAACTTTCATATGCATCTTTAATGTGAATGACCCGTATTTATATATATATATATATATATATATATAGATATAGATATATATATATATACTTCCCCTTTTATTGATCAGTAATAATATGGGTTGTTGAGCAGTTCAGATCTATAGTAACTTACCCGGATTCATTGTAGATCTACCACCCAACTGCTACAATGAGGTTCCTCCCACCTCAAACTTTTCTGCAGCCTGCACAAATGACCTCAACGACCTGTAGATGTGCCTACTGTCAGAAAATGGCCTCCACGTCCTCCAAAAAGGACCCCTGCAACCTATCACCGTCCTTACCATCCTACTTTGCTTTTTCGGATCCCTTGTAGAAAGGGCATCGACCCCTTCTTAAGCCCATGGGTCAAGGAACCGTTCAACGCTCATCGGGTCCCATATTTATTGCTCGGGGGAAATCGGGCCCCTTTTTAAAATTTGAATTAAACCTACGCGTGCCTTTTTAAATCGGGTTTCAACATTCCTTGTGTTCAAGGTTTTGTCACTTACAAATCTCGATCCCCAAAACTCCATGAGAGGTCAGATCAACGGTCCAGATCGTTTCTTTATTCCACGACTGTGATTAAGTCGCGATATCTCATTTCATGAAATCGACATTCTTGATGCATTGGTTTCTTTGCCTCTTGAGTTCACGATTTTCCGGTCCCCGACTTCCTCCGTGCTCCTGACACGCGTCCCACCAAATGGACGGTTCAGATTCTGCGTCGGGGTTTCCTCCCCAATCCTTCATTCACGGGAATACCGATTTGCCGATTCCCGATACACTGGTCCTCCGACGGGCCTTTGACCTACCACCTGTCATCCAGGGTGGCCCACACACTATCTGCTTTATCAGGAAATCGCGTATCACGATTTCGCGATGTCTGATGCACTTGTTCACGGGACTCGCGAAACTTTGATTCCCGATTCTCCGATGAAGCACCTGCCACCTGTCCTCCAGGGTGGCCCACATGCTATATGCCTTATCGGGAAATCTCATATCGCGATTTTGCGATGTGTGATGCAATTGTTCACGGGACTCGCGAAACTCCGATTCCCGATTCTCCGATGAGGCCTCCTGTTGAGCTCCTTTCGGTGGCGCCCGATCGCTGCCACACGTCCTTCCAAATGGACGGTCCTGATTATGTCGGGATTTCTATACTTTCAATGTCCCGGTTCTCACGACCTTGAGAACTCCGATCTCCCGATGGCTTATCTCCCTCGCAACTTCTGCAAATCTGACGGCTGTCGGTGACGCTCTGCAACAATCATACACGCCCATCCAAAATTGAACCATACACTGATTTTCTTACATGAAAACTCTTCTTCCTCCTTTGCCTCATCCTTTTCCATCAATGACAATATTTCCAACAACCTTGAAGTGTGTCACACCTCTGAAATGGTTTCTTGTAGAAGATGCCTCAACCACCACCATTGGTAGTCTTTGAAGGATCTGAGCGAATTTGTCCATCATCTCATTCCTCTATCATACAAGGGATTCCTCGAGCAACGTCTTGAAAGGATATCCTAGTTTGTCATCTCTCTTTTCTTCTACCATGGGAGGTCTCTTGGGCTAGTGAGAGAGGTTGTCCTCAAGTGAAACTATCTCGAGACCCAAATATCTATACCCTGACCTCAATAGGGACCTGCTCTAAGAAACAATAAGGAGTAGAATGCTCTGATACCACTAATCTAGACTATGTTGAGAATGAAATGAGACAAAAACAAAAATATAGTATAGAACACAGAAATACAGTGAAGCCTAACTTTTATTAATGAATAAGATAGAAAAATACTGTAGAACACAAACTGGCAGAATGGGGTAACTTATCTCTAAAAAAAAGAGATGTTGGCTACGCTTCATTCGCACAAGCGTTACATCACATTCCATTGCATACTTAAAGGGACTCCTTCACCTTAATTTTATATGAGAGAGTGAGAGGAGAAAAATTCCCGTGATGTAAGTGGTATAAATTAGTCTAAGTTTATAAAATTCCATTGGCATGTAAAACACTAGGACTTCTTGGGAAGTCACCCAACCAGTACTACTCTATTCCGAGTGTGCTTAACTGCGGAGTTCTAATGGGATCCGGTGCATTAATGATATGTTGTAATAATATACATAAGACCAGTAGGTTATAATTACATGATGTTTGTAATTAACAAATGAAGATGGCATTAGATTCCATTCCCCATCAAAAGGGTGAATATCACGGTTTATCAAAACCATAGGCTTGAAATGTTGATTCAATGGAAAGGGTGGATGGCCACTGAGATCCACCTAGATCATGAAAGCATGATTCAAAATGTATCCAAACCAATGAATGGTGTAATACTTAGTACCTGCAATATTAATTCGACAATTAATGAAGGTTAGTAAACTATGTAAAAGACAATGCAATGTAAAGTGAATAAGAAAAAAGAAAGATATTGAGAATTAGATGAAAAGAAAAAATAATAAAGCAGAGAAAAGAGTGAGGAATAAGAAATGAAAGGTTATCCTATTGGCCTTCCCATTACTCAATTCTCCATATTTCCTCTTGTAGTTTCACTCTCAATGGGTCTTTTATCCAAGAGAGGAAGATTCATAGAGAGCTAATAAAGCATTGTAGCTAGATATTGCTAGAATGAAAGTAGAGCAAACATTTGAAGTTGGTTTTCCCATTTGGATTTCCATGGTAAAATTTTTGAGTTCATGGTAATTGATTGTGTTTGATTTCATTGTTGTGCAAATTATGTGTGCGATATTATTGATCCTTTTAACTATGTTTAATGGGTCGGTCTTAGTACTATTAATGGGTTAGCACAATAAATTTTATATTTCATTGATAGCTTAGAATTGAAAAAATATTTTCTTCCTTATATGGTAAGGATGCCAATAACTATAGAATGTTCACCTTCCAATTCCCTTTGAAGTTTGAGATCTATGGCTGTTATAAATTGTCAATGTTCAAGAAGTTTCTAAATCAATCTTTCATGGTTTTTGGAGTTTTTCTCACATACAAGTCACCACTTCACCCCTTGAGCTAAATTTTGTTTGCTAGCTATGTATTCACTCCCCCATAGGCGATACACACCCCCTTGGATGGATTTCTCATTTCCAGGTGAATTCTTCCCTTCCTAGACAATCATTTCATGCCTAGGGTGAATTGATTATTCCCTGGGTCATTTTCTCTCACCCACATGGTCATACAATGGTTTTACATGCCATACATGGTATGTGTGAGCTACACCTCTCTCCCTAGGTTGTAATTTCTCATTCCTTGACTAATTTTACATGCTAGTTGACTCATTACATGGCTTGGTCGACTTAATTAATTCTCTAGTCAATTTTCTTAATAGATCGGGTCGAATTGACTTTGTTGGTCAAGTGATATCTCAGCAGGATGACTTAATCAATGATCTCTCACCAGGATGTGGATCAACTCAAATCATTGGTAAAGGGAGACCAAATTAATTTATAACAACTACCCCCAAATGTGTGAGGGTAGAAGAGGAACTTATGGATGGAATTCATTACAAAGAACTATGAAGTTTGACAAGAAAACCAAGGAGAAATTCAACAAACTAGGGATGGGAAAGTTACTTGCAATAAAAAATAAAAATATGAGATAACTCTCTTCCCGAAGCTAGGCATACCCTATTAGACTGTGATTCCCTATACAATCACAAAGTATAATACCATATTCTTATGAGTTTTCATCCTTATATACTGATGAGGTGTTGTCATTATCCATAGATGAATTCTAAGTGAGATCTAGATCTAGAGGTGGTCAAATACATGTACTATATATTGACATAATGAGATGAATACTTGAGTTCTCAGTGAGATCTATATCTAGAGGTGGTCAAATACATGTACTATATATTGACATAATGAGATGAATACTTGTGATTAATATGTCTTAAATACTTTTCTTCCAAGTTCTTGTGTATTTATTGTGATCTAGTTCATAACATGGTATCAAATCTCTTTAGTCTTAAGGGCCTGGAGTTCCATGGTATTAATCCATGGAAGGTAAGGTGTTGTGACTCCTCCATCGTAGTGAACCATGGGAGGTGAGATATGATTTGAGATTAGGTATCTACACCATAAAAACTATATATCTACATCCATTTGGGGGTGCAGTGGAAAATACAAGATCATGTAGTCATTATTTAGTGTTTTTTGTTTCACATACCGATCTCAAGTATACATTTACAACTAAGGAAAGAAGTGGATCTCTTCTCTTCCCTTGTCCACTATTCTACTGACAGAATATCAATGTGACAATTCTAGTTATTACCTTTTCACCTTGTATGTTTCTATTCTTGATTTCAATGGTCAGACTTTGAACTTGAAGAAACTTGGAAAAAAGATAAAATATGCTTCCATTCCCAAATTCCAATTCTACCTATTTCATGGATTGAAGGGTAAAATGAGTGAGACAAGGGGTTTGTCCTGAGCTGAAAATGAAGGAAGTACCCTCCATCTATATTTGAAGTTAAGACATGGATACTGACTTGGCAGATGGAATTTGAACTCCAAACAATGCCATTCTTGGTATCCCCACTAGATCGAGCTCTAAGAAGGGGGAAAACCTCATGAAAAGGTGGAGAAGGGCCTCAAAGGTGGATGGCTCCCTCAAAATGAGCTAAATTAATTCTCAACAGATACCTCCAAGGTATCACCAAGCCCTCAAATCAAGAAAATATGCTCCACAAGGCAAGGAATATGCCTCTCTAAGTTGAATAATCACCAAAAACACTCTTATGGATGTCATAAAGACCACATGTGTGGTTTGACCCTCAAATCATGCAAGGAACATCTCCAAAAGTGATGAAAATGAAGGGAAATATGGAATATCAATATGGCATGTGTAGAGGATGTCCACTTATGCAATAATAACCGAAATGTGCCTTGGAGTATGTGACCAATTCCTCGAGATACATTTACTTCCTATAAAATTATGAGGCTTCCTCATGAAATGTGAAACTGAGTGAGAATTTGTAGAATCATCCTTGATACTAGATTGAAAAAGTGTGATGAATACATAATACAAGGATCCATGCTTAGGCATAAAATAAGTGTGCTATATATAGGTGTGACAACATTTACAGAGATAAACACTTTTACATCATATACAAAGGGGTAAGAGGGACTAGTATCTCCCCTAGATCATGTGTCCTAGTAGATCCACCCCAAGATGCTTGCATACCAACCTAGATCATAAATGAACTACACGATGAAGAGTTACCAACATCAAGGGGCAGTCAATTGTATCTATAAAATAAAATCCTATCTTGAAATGGGGACTAAAAGGATGAGCCATGACCAACCACATGGGGTCTTGAGATACTACATAGGCCCCCTACCAATACATAGAAAATATAAGCATGGTCCAATACAATACATGAGTGAAAATAAAACCACACTTTTGGTTTATCATGATAGAATAAGGCACATAATATTCTCATATGATGGTCAACATCTCGCAAAACAATATAAGGTATTGTTGCAGGGTCTAGTCGACTCTGTCGACTAGACCCACCAGTAGACTAGTCAAGTCGACTGTAGTAGTTGGCTAGGAAATTTGGTTGAATAGACAATTAAAGTCGATCGACTGAGTAGTTAATAAATGTAACCGATTGGTAATTGTATATCATACACATATATGTGTGTGTGTGTGTGGCTATGTAATGGAAAGAAAAAGATTGTTTTGTTATCTAATAAAATGAATTGATGGTTCTCCTACTTCTTCTGTATGTATAATTGTGTCTCTATATATGATGTTGTGATGGGTATTTCTCTGTGTAATGATCTACCAGTAACTTATCGTACTTTGCCTTAGACTACAACATTGGTTCTATTGCTGGTAGTTCTAAACTCGGGCATGCATAGAGGAAAAGGTACATAGATGTTAACCTTCGAGGATATACGTGAATAGTGGGAGCATTAAATTACTAATTATATTAAAAACTATGCAATAAGAAACTGATTGACGCTAGCCGAAGAACGTACTGAGTTCTTTTCAAATATGTGCAAACGTTTCCTAGAAGTCATTCTAGAAGCACTATACGAATATATCAATCAATCTAATGCGCATGCTCACTTCTGATGAGAAATTGATGCAAAAAATTATAAATGGAGGAAGAACAAACCTCAATTCTAGGTTCAAGAAGACCGTGCATGATTACATTGAAGAACAAGATATTGAAGATAGAGAGTCAGTCGAAACCATGAAAATCAAATTATACACAGAATTACATGACCAGTTCCTTTACACCATATCATCTTTACTTCATAAGTTTATTTTAGATAAGGGATTTGGGGACATCGTCAAATACCAAACCCTTCTGAAAAATCTTCCTTTGAATTCAAATTGGAAAGAAAAAAAAGAAGAGTGGGAATAATTTATAGAATTTAACTGCAAAGATACGAGAGAAGCTTGGGATTATTTTATGAAGAAATAAAATAATCCAAAATGAGTAACACTAACGACCACATGTAAGTTGGGCCAGCAATGAGGGTTTGGACAATCCTTGAGATGATACAAGTTGAAGTCAAAGCACACCCAAGTAAAAAATGTTAGAAGTTGGGAGGAATATAACTGACTCAAGTATGAAGTCTACACGTCTAACGCAGATCCATAAACCCTCAACAGATATTAAAAAAATAGAGCGGGAAAAGAGGCAAAAGAGGAGAGAAGAGTTACGATATGAAATGGATCCCCAAAATTCTCATATGAAACCCACCTAGACATGTCATATTGTTGGAGCAACCCTTGATAGCACTTTGATGACTCCTGGGAGTAGTGAAATATTGCAAGTGAGTATGGCAGCCGGTGGTGCCCAACAAGCAAGTGACCAAGTCGATAATATGGAGATCGATGATTCGGGACCCATGTTTTAAATTTCCCTTGTAAGAATCCCTATCCCTCACATTACATACTTCCTCTTCCATAGAATTCATGTGGATACAAAATCACCAAGAGTGTGGTGTTAAACTGACAATGTCAGTTAGATATGAGATACATTGCTAATTGAAGTGTAAGAAAATATTGAAAATTGACCACATGATATACTCCTCCATATAAGAGACCTCTTGGACTCTCCCCCCTTGTCAAATCACCAAATTGCGATTCAAGAAAGTAAGACCACATTGACTTCCCAGTCGACTTCGAAAAAAACTCTTTCAATAGTCCCAACCTTGAAAAAATCCAAGAAAACAACAATGGGTCTCAATAATATCCCCATTTATGAAGGCGACAAAGATCCAAAATGACATTGGTTCGTTTGTAAGAAATTTCGGGACATAGCTAACATAACTGATGAGGATAAACAAATGGACCAATTTGGTGTTGCGCTTCAAGCCATAGCTCTTTCTTGGTTCATGAATTTCACAGACAATAAACAACGCTCAAAGGCAGATAAAGTAGAACTTCCTCACATTTTTCAAAACACAGGACATAAGCCACCCGACGACACAAAAATTGAAAGAAATCAAGCAGAATCTAGACGAAACCATCCATGAATATGAAAAAATATTTAAAGATATTTTAATTCAAATTCCCTATGTAATTGAAGAAAAAAATCTTGTACAAAGGTATGTGGCAGGCTTACTGAAAAAAATAAGAGTACCATTACACATGTACAATATCCAAACGTGTGAAGAAGCATTGAAAAAATCCCAGTAGATAGAAATAGATGATGAAGGTGCTTCAACTTCATTGATAATTGAGAAACAACTGAAAGAAAAACTCGTAGGAATGAAAAAATCAATCAAACATATGTTGATTTCATGCAATGAACTATGGTTCACAATCTTTTCTAGTGAAGGACATACAAAGTATTATTGTAATTTTAGCAATGCACTAGACCCAACATTTCAACAAATTCAAATTGAAACATTCTTTTATATCTCTGAAGGTGCAACAAATCATGCCACAAGATACTTACCTCATAATATAAGGAATGCATGACCAAAATGGTGCCACATATGTGAGGAAAACAATCATTCAATGCAATAATTTCAGTTGAATGGGAAAAATAGAAAAAATATCCATTTAATATATCATACACACAGTCGACCAGAACATCGACCAAGGAAATGGAAAAAACTATAGAGGTCAAGGTCATGGAGGTTATCAAGGTCGAGGAGGAGGAGGAAGAGGAAAATTCAACAGAGGAGGAGGTCGAGGCCACTACTACTGCTTCAACTATTGGAAGGATGACCACATAAGCTCATATTTCCCAATAAAGGACAAAAATGATCTCAATTTCTGTAACATTTTTGGAGTGGGAGACCACTCCCTTGAAGACTATCTAATTGTGCTAGACAAATTAATGAATAAAAGAAATGAAAACTTCTTGCATACACTGCCAAAACATGATATTTTAAATGAAAAAAACCTCCATGTACTACACGTTCAAGAGCTAGTGAAGACACTTATCCAAATCCACCAAGTCAACAGAGGGGAGGCCAAAACGCATATCCTGACCCCGAACACGAAGAAAACAATAATGTGGGAAGCAGTAAAAGTTTTCAAAAAGATTGTTTGGGACAAAGTAAAGGGAAACAAGGGAGGACATGCAAATATCCCATACATTGTGCTAGACAAATTTCTCCAATTATTGAAAGAAAAATAGTTGGTCAATTGATTGATTGACCTGTTGGGAATTCTAAGAGAATATAAAGAATATGAAAAACCAGTCAAAAGTATTCGACAATTGTCTCAAGAAATACACATGAATGACTTTGACCTACTAGTTGACCTGGAGATCGATAGACATATGATCAAACAAGTCATAGTTGACTTTGGGTCCCAAGTAAATATCGTCCCTAGAGAAACGTGGCTTCGACTCAGGAAACCCCTGCAAAAACGGATAATGAATTTTCTAAAACTAGTAAATTATAGGTTCATTGAAATAATTAAAAAACTTAAAAGTGTCATAACATCCATAATGGGAATCCTAACAAGAGTTGACTTTGAAGTGATTAATCTGGTTGAAGGAATCCCTGCCTACCCTACATTATTCGAAAGACCATGGGGATGAAATATGAGGGCCACAATCTCCCTAGAGAGGGACATAAATAAATTAAAAGGTAGTGGTAGAAAAATCACAATCCCATTGGACCCAAAAGAAGGAAATCATTGGGTCGAGACATGGGATGAATCCCACAAAGCCCGACGATTATATCAAGTAAAGAATGAGAAAAAAGAAAACATTGAGCCCAATAATGAAGGATAAATTTTATTCAAGTAACCATTGTCAATAGGACAAAAATCAAATACATAAATGTACAATTGGTGTTGGCCCTTGGTTATGGAAGTATGTGAAGATCAAGGAAGAAAATGGAGAATGCGAACTGCGCGGATGACATAGTGACTGTTATTGGGTCGAAGTGAACAAAAGAGAAGAAAAGATGGAGCAAATCCTGAGAAAGAAATCCATTGGACGAGGAGATCGGGGATGATAGATAAGAAAGGAAGAAGGATCATGGACAACTCAGTAAGAGAAAAATCTACCATTGGATGCTTTGGAGCACCGTGCGAGAAGACAGGAAAGACAGGCTGGTGAAGCCCTAAAAATATGGGTCAAGTTGACCTAGGGTTTTTTTATCTAGGGTTTTGGACACCTAGGTTTCGGCCTAAGGCTGTCAGTGAGCTATTGTAATGTATAAATAGAGGTCATGAGGGCCTAGTTTGGGTTGGTACTTTGGGCTGGTACGATAATATTGTTATTGTTGTTGTTGGTATTGAATTGGTTGAGAGAAGAGTATTGTGAGAGAGAAGTGTTGAGTACAAGAGCCTTCTGGATTGTAAGATCTTCAGCTGGGTGCGAAGATCAACTCTGCAGCTGGGTGCATAGGGAGGGGAGAGAAAGAGAGGAGAAGAGAGAATATTTGCTAGCTATGAGCGCATACAAGAATTATATGCTTTACCTTAATATATTATAACACAAATCTGTGGACATAGCCCTAGAGAGAGGGTGAACCACGTATATTTTGCATTGTGTGTGATTGATCTTCTGTCTCTGTCATTGGTATACTGTGATTGCATTACTGCTTTAGATATGATAAGTAGATGTGAAGAATAGATATAAGTTGATAAGTGATATATGAATATTGTGTTGTTCTTGTGTTAGATCCACTTGATATTCCCTTTGGTTGTAGACATCTCTTTCCTACAACCCCCTCATAAATGCTTTGGGTGAGACTGCATCTTCTTTGTAGGTGTTGCCGAAAGGGACAGTAGTTAGGGATTGTTGGTGCGCTCTTGGAGATGAATCCTGGGTCTGCCCCTATGCCAACAAATGGTTTTGTTTCCGGGACAGGATATTTTTGAGGGAATGTCAAGGTGGTTTCCATCGAAGGCAAAGATTCAAAAGTGGATAGAGGATCAAGAGAAGGACTTCGCCAAAGCCCAGAATTAGAACCCTAATCTTATCACTGAGGATTGGCTAGAAAGATATATCTTCACTGATATACATGAGATATTCTTTGGAGGGATCCATCAGGAGCTATATGAGTGGTTAGCTAGATTAGTAGATACCCAGTTCGAGATCCGATCTAGACCTCCTGTGGTTTGGACATCAGAGTTGATCAAGAAGGTCAAGAGAGTTGATAACGTCGTATCACGAGCAATAGATCATTGGTTTGATAGTACCATTGGAGGGTACATCACAGAGTTCTCCGTTGATAGAGTAGAATCATATATCCAAGTCGAGAGATATTTCTTTAAGGGACCCAGAGGGAAATTTTTGCATTTTATGAAGCTGAGAATTGAGATGCTATTGCATGAGAAGAATATCTTGAAGACACAATAGATTGGTTGGATCAAGAAAGGCTAATTTTCATAAATTCAGATAGCGACAACGACACAAAAGCTGGACATATGCGTAGTGGGAGAGTATTAAAAGAAGTTCATCTTACGAACCTGTTTAAGAAGAACTACAGGGAGGGAGGTTTATACAGTGGAGAAGAAGCAGAATTGACAGACGAAGAACATTCAGAACTCGCTAGGGTAGAGGAAGGAAAAGCTGGAGAGTTTCGCCGAAGAGAACCTCAAACCTCAAAAAATGCGCAGACCATCGAAGTAAGTACTGTTATCCCTCATGTTGATTCAGTAGTATTAAGCAGCCAGAGTAATCCCAATCACTAGAGCATCCATAACAATGTCAATATTAGTCCACCACATATTCAGTCAGGAACCCTTGGAAGATCTATGGCATATGAGATGAGACTCCCTATCTTTAGGGGAGATGGATCTGAAGATCCTGATCAACACTGGTTTCTATGTGAAGCTGTATGGAACATTAAGAATGTCATAGATGAAGTTGTCAAAATAACTCAGTTCAGTACAACTCTCAAAGATCGCGCATTGAGTTGGTACATGAAACTTGTCCAAGGACTTGCACAGCCTAAGCCATTGAATTAGATCAAGAACACACTGATTGCAGAATTCAAGAAACCTAAGTCAGAATCCCAATGTATCATAGAGCTGAAAGAGATCAAGAAGAAGGTGGTTGAACTTGTTTGGGAGTTCGATTAGAGATTCAAGACCTTAACAGGCCGATTGACTGTCACATACCCACTACTCAAAATCAAACTTTTTCATTGATTTCTCAACAATCAAAATCCCCGAAGTCCTACGGGGCTTAGCACAGACTAGCTCTTTCCTTTTTCCACCTCCATGTGATTATAGTTCACGATTATGAGCCGAATCAGCACGACGTCTTTTCACACTTCGCGACTTGGTGCTGCCAGAATGTCGAGTCTCTCAACATTGAAAACCCCGAAGCTTGAAACAACGAAACGTCGAACCACGACGGGGCTATCGAGGGGCATGTTTCTCTCTTGGGGACTTGTCTATGCGACTCTATACTGTGCCCACATGCTTAATCCAACCAAGAGCTTTACGGATTTTCACGATTTGGGGAAATCGCGATAAACAACTTCTACCTTTCCCCATTCAAACCCCCAAAACTTCCAAGGTCTCCAAAGTTTCCCTCCAAAAGGGGGTCGACGGCCGTAGGCCTCCCCTGATCCAACGGTATGGATCCTTTCGGGATTTCGATACTCGGGAGTTCGAAATGCAACGACCTCAAGAATCCTCTTCATTCAAATCTCTGAATTTTGATACGGAAAGTCGTGTAAGAGATCGACGGCTCTTAGGAGCGTGGATCCAACGGTCCATGGGATTTCGAGCATCAAAATTTCGTGACTCACGAAGGCAAGGTTTCTTGCCTTCTGGTTCCCCGGATGCCGAAACGTCGACCGACAGCCACGTGTCCCATCGATGGATGGTGGTGACCCTCACCCAAGATCGACGGTCGTGGTGTTTTTGGGATGATCAATGGTCACGATCAAATATCGACTTTTCTCCATCTTAATCATACCTCACGCCATTTCGAGGCTTCTGGGATCGGTATTTCGCTACTCGCGAAGGCAAGGGTTCTTTTCCCTTCGATTTCTCAGGCGCCGAGATGCCAAAGCGCTTACCAATGACCATGTGTGCTCTATATATGGACGGTCCAGGCACTTCCATGGGCCATGGGGTCTATGGTCCCGATTCCTTCATCCCTTGCAAGGGGAAAAGAAGGGGTCATGGCATTAATGCCTGCGTTTCTTTATTAAATAAAACGGTCATTACAGACCTTGGGATCCTCCGAAGGGATCCTTTTCGTGCATTACTTGCAAAGGTGGGGGAGGGGTAGAGGAATTATCATTCACGTGTCCTCCCTCAGCTGAACGGTCCTCGTGGTTTCACGATTTCGCGACATGCGACTCCCAGTGATGCAAATCCTTTTTCAACTCGGATCCCCAGTATCCAAAATACCGATGGACTCTCAATCTCTGCCACGTGTCCTTCACGGATGGACGATCCACATCTATATCGGTACTTTCACCATGAAATGTCCCGATCCCTTGTCATCAGGACTCCCAGAATCCCAAACTCCTAATCCCCGATACTAACTCCTCTCTCGGGACTTTCTCCCTTGTTCACGAGGGCTTAACCCTCGTGCATATCTTAACAGATCCAACGGTTGTCGGGTTTTTATAGCTAAGATCTAACAACTCAGATCTGTCCCACGTCGCGCACTCTCCCAATACTTCCTGGACATGGAAAAATCAACGGTCCAGATATTCTCATGGACCTTGGGAATCTACGATCCCGGTTTTCCTCGCTATTCACGAAGATAGAGGAAAAGGGGCAGGGTAAGTAATGCCCTTGTTTCTTTCGTCAATCTAATGGTCGTGAATGACCATGGATCTTCCAACGGGATCTCGTCCGTCGATCGACACTTATCCCTACGCTGCTACTTCGAGATTTTAAGAGGGTCATTCCTCCTTGTACAAGGTTGTTAAGACTTGAACATTCAAGTCATTTTTCTAAGTTCTTGGTAGACTTTTCCAAGGAGGAAATCTCTATGAAGAGATCTATTCCGGGCATTCCTGGAGACGGATGAGGGGAAACAAATTCCTGAGAACGGACTGGAAGTATGACTTGGTTCAACTTATGCATAATTAAATTCATTTATCAACATTCGCCATGCGTGGATTTTCTGTTATAAGCATATACAACTACTAGTACTGATCAAAATACCACACAAACATTCTTATAATGAAAACATTCACCGTTTCACAGCTTATGAGTAGAATTATCAGAATGCATATATTTCAAGGTGCCAGAGGAAAAACACTTATCAGAAATAACACCAAGGTCAAGCAACTGCTGAGAGGGGTGCTCGTTTACACCCAACCATAGGCTCAACGACTCCCAGCGGATTTACCACTAGCCACCCCCGAGCTGAAACCATGATGCTGTGAGACTGCGTCTTTGTCTGCCAGTGACCAGGAGCGAAGGTTGCAATCCTTCCTCTCTGCTATCACTTACCCTACGTATTGCCAGAATTCTCCCCTCGCGTCTGCCCCCACAATCGCTTCTACCCCATGCCTTATCCTCTCGCGAGGTTGCATGTGGTGCGATTACCCTCATGGTGATTAGGCCTGACGGCTCTACGAATGGGAGGTTCACCTCCCATCCCTCATTAAACCATCTACCTACCAGCCTGTGAGACATTTAATTCAGGGCCAGTGAGCCGCTTTTGGTTCTCTGGGCCAATGGAGTCCAAATACAGTATTAATTCTCGGTGGAAGTTAACGCCACCTTTCCAGGTGCCTTCCATCGCCATCATGGTCTCTTTTTCTACACATCCCCTCTCAGCAGTCCTGCAATAATTTCAAAATTTTATTCACATTCATTGACCTTTTCCTCAAGGTCCATTTACATCACATATTCACATTTATGAGTTTTCCATAGTTCTTGGCCAGTCCAGTTATATTTACAAGTTGGGGGAAACATGGTGTTACAATTCCCTCCCCCTTAAAAGGAACATCGTCCTCGATGTTCTTATCTACTAACATGAATGGTATGTACAGAAGTAAACAAAATCGGATATGCCTGTCTCATGGAATCCTCCATTTCCCATGTAGCCTCATATGGGCCAAAATGCTTCCACTGCACCTTGACCTGTGAAATGGCTCAGTTCCGGAGCGGGGTTTCCTTTCTGTCCAATATGCATTGGGGTTCTGGTAGAAATTCTCCCTC
>ML803700.1:118439-207557 GCA_009831015.1 Picea engelmannii
ACATTGTTGTGTCCACAGGAATTTTGTCCCCTTCTTCTGGAGGGCAGTGATTGGACAACCAATCTTGGAGAATCCTTTTATAAATCTCCTATAGTATCCCGCCAATCCCATAAAGGATCTGATGTCTGAGACATCCTTTGGGGAAGGCCATTCCATGATAGACCTGATATTGTCAGGATCTACTGCTACCCCTTCCTCAAACAGAACATGTCCCAAGTAATGTATTTGCTTCTGAAAGAAGTCACATTTGCTGAATTTAGCATAGAGCTGATGCTCTCTTAGCACTTGCAGCACAAGTCTAAGATGCTCTTCATGTTCTTCTCTATTCTTAGAGTAGATTAATATGTCATCAATAAAAACCAGTACAAATTTATCTAAAAAATTTACTGAGTATATTGTTCATTAAGCACATGAAAGTGGCAGGGGCATTGGCTAACCCAAATGGAACTACCACAAACTCATAGTGACCATACCGTGTCCGGAAAGCGGTTTTATGGATGTCTTCACCCTTAATTCGGACTTGATGGTATCCCGACCTCAAGTCAATATTTGAGAAAATAGACGCACCCCCTAACTGATCGAATAGATCATCGATCCTAGGCAAGGGGTATTTGTTCTTTATGGTTACTTTATGAAGTTGTCTATAATCTATGCACAGTCTAAGGGTGCCATCCTTCTTTTTCACAAACAGGACTGGTGCTCCCCATGGGGACACACTGGGTCGAATATAACCCTTATCCATCATTTCTTTCAATTGCAATTTGAGTTCAACTAACTCAGGTGTGCTCATCCGGTAGGGTGTTCTAGACACTGTCACGGCTCCTGGTGCGAGCTCTATCGAGAAGTCAATGTCTCTTCTCAGAGGTAGACCCGATACCTCTTCCGGAAACACATCTCTATATTCTCTCAGGATAGGGTGATCATCCGGGCTTGGTTTAGTGCCTTCGATTGTTTTCAACACCTTTATTGCATATAGGGGACATCCCTTTCGGCAATACTTTCTCATTTGCAGCGCTGATATTTGTCTCATCGAGACCGGTTTTCGGATCCCTTGGAGGGTTATCCTTTTTCCTTCTTTGCTCACACTTTCTAAGGTTTTATGGTAACAGTCCAGTTTGGCTTTATGGGCGGCCAACCAGTCCATACCAATCAATAGGTCGTATGATCCCAGGGGTAATACATTAAGGTTTGCTGGGGTGGGGAATTCACCCAACATTAATTGGCAGGCTGGTATGACCTCTACTACCTTTCTTTTTGTGCCAGTGGCTAACTGTACCAACCATGTCTTAGTTTTCTTCTGTGGCTGTAGTTTACACTTATCAACAGCTCTAGGGGCTATATAACCCAAATTTGAACCAGGGTCAATCAAAACAGACACTAGATGGTTGAAAATCATACCTTCTATTTCCACCACTGAAGTTTGGTGGTCAGCTTGGTTATTATCCAAGGCTGCATAAATATGTGGCACACTCCTTCAAGCCACATCATTGACTGTGGTAGCTTCTTGAATGCTATAAATTTTCCGACTATTCTATTGTCAGTGTGGACAGTCTCTCAGGAGATGTTGTTCCCCGCAACCCTAACATTTCAGAGGTTCTTTCTTTGGGTTATTAGTCTTTACTGGTATAGGTCCAGAAGTTTTATTTCCGTCCCCCGAGGGAAAATTCTCCTGGAGTACACTCTAGGATGGAAAGTTCATTCTGGGGTTCTTCTTGTAGTTTTTAAATCCTGAGGATATGATCTCCTTTTTCTGAAATCTCGAACCACTCTTCTGTTTCCAGTTTTCACGAGACTCTGCCCGATGTCCATATTGTTCATGACAATATGTTGCTTTTCGAATAGTTTCTTCTAAGGTATTTGGCTCGTCAAATTTGATTCGGTTCCGGTATTCCTTGGGTAGCCCACTGATGAAGCGTTGTGCCTTATTCTTCTCTGCTTTGATGTAGGGTACATATCTCAATAAGTCGAGGAATTTGTTGATATATTTCTCTATAGTGAGTTGTCCCAGTTTGATTTCATAAAACTCTTTAGCCTTCTCGTCGAAATACTTTTCCAACAAATACTTCTTTCGAAAGTATTTTTCAAACTGTTTCCAAGATAGGTCCTCCTTGCGGACCCCTTTCATATTCTTAAGATCTTCCCACCAGATGGAAGCCTTTCCGTTTAGATTGAAAGTGGCCACTCGGGCCTTCATATTCTTTGAAAAATCATGGACTCTGAAATATTTCTTCAGTCCAAGTAGCCAGGCCTCGGCTTCCTCTCCCTTCTTTATCTCCCCGTTGAAGGAGGGAGGTTTTGCCTTTCTGAATTCCTCAAATTTATGACTCTTGAAAGTCTTTTGCTTCTTCTATTTTCTACGAGAATAGGAACTGGTCCTGCTGCTGGAAGAGCCTTCTGAATCGCCAGTTTCCTTCTCAGTGGAATCGTCTGGTACTGGTCCCTTAGCTCTGGGGTGGACCTTTCTTGATGTTCTTCTCTCAGTATGGCCACTGACACGACCATGATTCTTCATATCAGGTTCATGCTGCATTTGTCCCTGTAGGTCGGATAAGCTCTGCAGTAGTACTGCATTAATTTCGATTTTCTTTTCTTATTCTTTCATCATCCTTTCATTGTCGGCCTTGCAACTTTGCAATTAAGCCATGAGACTCCTCAGAGTCTCGGCTAGGTCTAGAGGGGTTCCTATTTCTCTTCTTTCATTAGACTCTTCGTCTCTGTTGTGGGATCCTTCTCCCACCTCTTGGTGAGTCACCATACTCTGCGTCTGTAGATTCCCGTGGTTGATCGTCCGCTTGAGTGAAAAGACAAATGTTGGTTATTAGTCAAGAGTTAAATACATTTTTATAATTTGCGCATAAATTTATAACTCTTTCACATGCATACACAGTCGGGTTCTCATTTCGAAGTTTTAATCCTGGACAAAAGAGTTACATTAGCGGTTACTTCTTCATAGGAGTACTTCAAACGAAGCTTATGCGCAACTCGTGCATGAGCCCAATCAGGCCGAGTGTTGTAACCATGCTCTGATACCACTTTGTCACATACCCACTACTCAAAATCAAACTTTTTCATTGATTTCTCAACAATCAAAATCCCCGAAGTCCTACAGGGCTTAGCACAGACTAGCTCTTTCCTTTTTCCACATCCATGTGATTATAGTTCACGATTATGAGCCGAATCAGCATGACGTCTTTTTTCACTTCACGACTCGGTGCTACCAGAATGTCGAGTCTCTTGACATTGCAAACCCCGAAGCTTGAAACAATGAAATGCCGAACCTCGACGGGGCTATCGAGGGGAAATTTTCTTTCTTGGGGACTTGTCTACATGACTCTATACAGTGCCCACACACTTAAGCCAACCAAGAGCTTTACGGATTTTTGAAATTTCGGGAAATTGCGATACATGACTTCTACCTTTCCCCATTCAAACCCCCGAAACTTCTGAGGTCTCCAAAGTTTCCCTCCAAAAGGAGGTCGACGGCCGTAGGCCTCCCCTGATCCAACGGTATGGATCCTTTCGGGGTTTTGGTACTCGGGAGTTCGAAATGAAATGACTCCAAGACTCCTTGTCATTCAAATCTCCGAATTCCAATACGGAAAGTCATGTAAGAGATCGACGGCTCTTAGGAGCATGGATCCAACGGTCCACGAGATTTCATGACTCACGAAGGCAAGGTTTCTTGCCTTCTGGTTCCCCGAATGCCGAAACATCGACCGATAGCCACGTGTCCCATCGATGGATGACAGTGACCCTCACCCAAGATCGACGGTCGTGGTCTTTTTGGGATGATCAACGATTCCGATCAAATCCCAACTTTTCTCCATCTTAATCATACCTCACGCCATTTTGAGGCTTCTGGGATCGGAATTTCGCTACTCGCGAAGACTAGGGTTCTTTTCCCTTCGGTTTCCTGGGTGCCGAGACGCCGAAGTTCTTACCTGCGGCCACGTGCGCTCTATAGATGGACGGTCTAGGCACTTCCATGGGCCATGGGGTCTATGGTCCCGATTCCTTCATCCCTTGCAAGGGGAAAAGAAGGGGCCGTGGCATTAATGCCTGCGTTTCTTTCTTAAATCAAACGGTCATTACAGACCCTGGGATCCTCCGAAGGGATCCTGTTCGTGCATTACTTGCAAAGGCGGGGGAGGGGTAGAGGAATTACCATTCATGTGTCCTCCCTCAGATGAACGGTCCTCGTGGTTTCATGACCTGCGACTCCCAGTGACACAAATCCTTTGTCAACTCGGATCCCCGGTATCCGAAATACTGATGGACTCTCGATCTCTGCCACGTGTCCTTCACGGATGGATGATCCAGATCTATATCAGGACTTTCACCATGAAATGTCCCGATCTCTTGTCATCAGGACTCCCAAAATCCTGAACTCCAAATCCCCGATACAGACTCCTCTCTCGGGACTTTCTCCCTTGTTCATGAGGGCTTAACCCTCATGCATCTCTTAACAGATCCAACGACTGTCGGGTTTTCTAGCTAAGATCTAACGGATCAGATCTGTCCCACGTCGCGCACTCTCCCACTACTTCCTGGATGTGGAAAAATCAACGGTCTGGATATTCTCATGGACCTTGGGAATCTACGATCCCGGGTTTCCTCACTATTCACGAAGATAGAGGAAAAGGGGCAGGGTAAGTAACACTCTTGTTTCTTTCGTCAATCTAACGGTTGTGAATGACCATGGATCTTCCGACGGGATCTCGTCCGTCGATCGATACTTATCCCTACGCTGCTACTTTGGGATTTTAAGAGGGTCATTCCTCCTCGTACAAGGTTGTTAAGACTTGCACATTCAAGTCATTTTTCCAAGTTCTTGGTAGACTTTTCCAAGGAGGAAATATCTATGAAGAGATCTATTCCGGGCATTCCTGGAGACGGATGAGGGGAAACAAATTCCCGAGAACAGACTTGAAGTCTGACTTGGTTCAACTTATGCATAATTAAATTCATTTATCAACATTTGCCATACGTGGATTTTCTGTTATAAGCATATACAACTACTAGTACTGATCAAAATACCACACAGACATTCTTATAATGAAAACATTCACCGTTTCACAACTTATGAGCAGAATTATCAGAATGCATATATTTCAAGGTGCCAGAGGCAAAACACTTATTAGAAATAACACCAGGGTCAAGCAACTACTGAGAGGGGTGCTCGTTTCCACCCAACCGTAGGCTCAGCGACTCCCAGCGAATTTACCACTAGCCACCCCCAAGCTGAAACCACGATGCTGTGAGACTGCGTCTCTGTCTGCCAGTGACCAGGAGCGAAGGTTGCAATCCTTCCTCTCTGCTATCACTCACCCTGTGTATTGCCAGAGTTCTCCCCTCGCGTCTACCCCCACAATCGCTTCTACCCCATGCCTTATCTTCTTGCGAGGTTGCGTGTGGCGCGATTACCCTTGCGTTGATCAGGCCTGACAACTCTACGGATGGGAGGTTCACCTCCCATCCCTCATTAAACCATATACCTACCATCCTGTGAGACATTTAGTTAAGGGCCAGTGAGATGCTTTTGGTTCTCCGGGCCAGTGGAGTCCAAATACGGTATTAATTCTCGGTGGAAGTTAACGCCACCTTTCTAGGTGTCTTCCACCGCCATCGTGGTCTCTTTTTCCTCACATCCCCTCTCAACAGTCCTGCAATAATTTCAAAATATTATTCACATTCATTGACCTTTTCCTCAAGGTCCATTTACATCACATATTCACATTTATGAGTTTGCCATAGTTCTTGGACAGTCCAGTTATATTTACAAGCTGGGGGAAACATGGTGTTACATTGACTTTTCAGATCCCAGACGAGAAGAACAAGGAATGGTTCATTACTTCCCTTCTACCACACATCAAAGTTCCCCTGATGCAACAGAATATTTCTTCACAGGATGAGGCGTTGGAGATCATCATGAAGCTAGAATAAGCCCCTATGGGATAATCCAGCTCAGGTATGAGCCAGATCTTGAGTTAACTAAATAGTTTGTCTCTACAGGTCAAAGATATGAATAAAGACAAGGGAAAGGATAAAAGAGAAGAAATTTGGTGTGTAAGATGTAGATCGGAAGGCCATGATAAGGAACACTTCCCTCTATTCAATGAATGCTTGGATTTTGGAGCTCTGATCCCCTTGAAGCAAGTCACCTTACCCTGGTGTGAGGTATGCAGAAACATACATCGTACTGGTGAGTGCTATTATATGAAAAAGTATGTTTAAACACCTACAAATTTGTATTGTACATTCTGTAAGTCCGTAGGACATGATGATAGAAATTGCAGGGCTTATGATCTCATGCATGAAAAGTCAAGAGACATATATAGGATTCAAGGCAAAGTACAATAAGAAGGAAACACTACACAATATAACTCTCTTGGGAGAGGAAACTTCAATCCTCACTGTGGATTCAGAGGAAGAGGATGACGAGGAGGAATGGGTCGAGGTTGAGGAAAGATCATCTGTTATAACTGCACCCAACTAGGACACCTTACAAGGGATTGTCATAACCCTTGTACCACTTGCAACTACTGCAGCTCGTTTGACCATGCTATAGAATATTGTCCTGTGTTAATAGCTAAGCTTCAATAAAGACGAGTGTTAGCGTCGGAAGTCACTCCTGGATTGCTTGCAGGAGCAGAGCCCGACACCCATCAGTTTTAAGTCACGATAGTTTTAATGGATGATCAGATGGATAGAGACTCGGGGAAATATCATTCTAACTTAGGGACTGGGTCTGGCATGTAAGGAACAAAGGAGGTCTTGATCTAACTTCAGCCAGTGGGTTGATTAAAAGATGAGCAGGTGGAAGACTTGGTAAGAAAGGTGAACAAACGAATTTGGGCAACAGGCTTTCAGCGGTTTGCAGAAGAAAGACTCTGAATGCAAGATCCTCTTGGTTCAGGGTCTCAAGAAACTGAAAAGGGGACTTGACTGGATCCTCCAATTCCAAGTCACTCAGCGCTGAGAAAAACACAAGGACCGATTTGAACAATGTAGCTTCTACAGTGATCATATCCAACATCATCCTATAACAGCTACCGCTCGACTGGATCCTCCAATTCCGAGCTGTTCTAACACAGTGTAAACAAAGATGTGAAAGAAGCTGACATTCATAAGGCAAGAAGTCTCAAAAGTCCATGCATAACCTGAATAACAGTGCTTCGTTAAAGCTTTACAACTGGGAGCTCTACTCAACCATCGATAGATACAAAAATGGCGAAAACGCCTACATATACTCAAAACAACAATAGCAACATAATCGAGACGTTGCATTAAAAATTTGCGTCTACATGGCTACTGACAATCTACATCTGCAGTCTCTGAATGATCGTGCACCAGTGGCAGATGCAATCAAACTCCTGACAGATCCGAGGATGAATCGACGTGCTTTAATTCGGTGCTAGACTATCCCATTATGGCGGAGGCGATGTCTAACCACCACCAACTACCTCAATAACTGCTCCATGGGGATTGAGGATGGCCCGACCAACTCGGCACCTTTGGGACATGGAAGAACCTTCGCGCTGGCACCTGGATTAGCTGAACGGCCTGATGAATAGGAGTGGAGGTCAGCGCGAAGGATAAGGCGTATAACGGGAGTGGTGGCACCAAAACTATGAGGGTGAGATAAGAAGTGATGAGGTGTAAGAGAGGTGACAGGGGTAAACACATGGTGGAAGGAAGCAAGCGGAGGAGGCAGGAGACGAAATATAATGGGCATATTTTAGTGGGGGGGATGACGTGGAAAGGAGTGAGACACTTGGTAGGTGGTGAGGGGATGATGAGATGGGGAAGGGACCACACAGACTAAAGAGTGGAGATGGACAGATGACACATGGCAACAGGGGAGAAGCGGCTCAGGAGGATGACATAATGGGGGATGGGCCCACGTTGGTTAAAAATAGAGTAGATGAGAAGGATGGGATTGCGCGAGCACCGTTGATCCGGGCGCTTTGATCTCAGCTGTTGGGAAGCTGCACGCCCGATTTCGGACCCCCCCCCTTTTCTTAAAGGTACAAAGGCAAGGGGGGTCCAGAATCTCCTTGAGCGTCGTTGATCCGGGCGCTCCGATCGGGACCGTTGAAGAGATGCGCCCTCGATTTCGGACCCCCCCCTCCGCTTAAAGGTAGAAAGGCGGGATGGGTCTGAAATCCGATACACGCTGTTGATCTGGGCGTGTAAACTCCTGCCGTCGAGAACTGATTTCCATTTAAACACAGTCGCATTTTCATCCCAAACTTAGGACAAGTGGGTTTTTAACCCATTCCTTTGCATTATAACTCCCCTTACAAGTAATGTTGCTAACATTAGGCTCCATGGGGGATAGAGTCGTCCCTGTGATTCTCTAAGGACTCTTTTTGCAGATTCAGTGCCTTGCTGTTGGGCTATGGAGTCATTTATTAAGCTGAAAATAAACAATATTTACAAAAACAAAAGAGCCAACTGTGGCTCACAAAAAACATTTTTTCAAGAAATGCCCATTTACTGGGCCACTAAAAACTTCTTTGCCTTCCAGATCCTGCAACCTGTAAGTGTTGTTTGAAAATATTTTAGAGATCTTGAAAGGCCCAAACCAGAGGGCATCAAACTTACTGTGCTTGCCCTTTTTCTGCCTGGGTGCATCCCATTTGAGCACTAGATCACCCAACTCGAAATCTCTCTTTCTGCTCTTTCTGTCGAAAGCCTGCTTGATCGTCTACTGATGATTGTAGGTCCTGTTCATGACCTGCTCCCTAATCTGCTGCACTTCCACCACCTGATGAATCCTTCTGACCATATGGTCAGGTTCTCCTTCGAGGTCCTGGAGGAATTTTGCCACAGATAAGGTGAGTTGAGTAGGGAAAACGACCTTTGTTCTGTAAACAAGTTGGAACGGTGAGATGCCTAGGGATTTCTTTGTTGTTATTCGATCAGCCCATAGAGCAAATTTGAGCTTCGAATCCCAGGCCCTTTTATTATCTTCCAGTAATTTCTTAATGAGATTGATCAAACTTTTATTGGAAGATTCTGCCAGTCCATTTCCTTGAGGATAATAGGGAGTAGAGTGAATCAGTGAAATCCCGTACTGTTCACAGAACTTGATCAGAGGCTCAGACCTGAAGGGGGCAGCATTATCAGTGACAATCCTGGTAGGGAAACCAAATCTGGCTAAGATGTCTTCCAGGAAGCTGATAATTACTTTGTGAGAAGTGCTCTTGGTGGGGACAACTTCTATCCACTTGGTGAAATAGTCTGTCGCAGTCAAGATCCATCTGTGCTGGCCACTTGAAGGAGGATGAATTTCTCCGATGAAGTCCAATCCCCACTGCTGAAAGGGTGCTGAAACCACTACAGGCTTTAATGGCAGAGATTTGAGTTGCTGCTTCCCTGAGAACTTTTGGCATTTGATGCAATATCTGATTTCTCTGCAAACATCAGGGAATAGAGTGGGCCAGTAATACCCAGCTCGGAGGATCTTATGGGCTGTGGTCTTCCAGAAATAATGACCTCCGCAAAGGCCGATGTGGAAATAAAACATAACCTGCTGGGCTTCTTGTGGGTCCAGGCATCTTAAAAATAACCCTAGGGGGTCTTTCTTTTACAGGGCTTGGTCAATGAGGCAATATTTTACCGCCTTGAGCTTTAAAGTTCTCGCCTTGCTTTTTTGCATTCCGTCAGGAGGCCTCAATTCTTGCAGAAAGTACAAGATATCCTTGTACCAGGGGCATGCTGTTAGTGATAGGGCACCCTGAGAATGCTTGTTGGATGACTCAGCTTGCTCATTGATGAATTTAATCCCCAAGGATTTGCAGTTGGATTCATCCAGCAACTTGGCCAAACCCTGCCCCTTTATCAACTTGGTGGGCTTAATCTCCAAATAAAACTCTAGGATTTTGGCGATCCACTTACCTCGTCTACCGTCTATGTCAGGTTGTATAAGGATGTCCTTCACATAGGCTAAAGGAACGTATGCAGTGATTCTTGAATGCAAGACATACACTCAGAAATCTTTGAGGGATTTTACCAAGGCATAGGCCTGCTTCTCCATGATCTCGTACCAGAGTTCTGCATCTCTCAATGCCTTGCTATAGAAGGCAATAGGTTGTTCTCGCCCTTGATCATTTTTCTGCAACAAGACTGCCGCTACTGTATCACAAGAAGAAAAAGAAAAAATCAGGAAATCTTTGGAATAGTCAGGACTGATCAACACAGGTGCCTCAGTCAATGCCCTTTTAATTTGGACAAAAGATTCCCTGGGTTCAGCGGTCCATTTCACTTCATTTCCCTTCCTGAGCATGGATGTGATGTGTCTCACCAGCTCAGCAAAATTCGAGACGAATCTCCTCAGGAAATTAATCTTCCCTAAGAAGGCCTGAACTTCCTTTTTAGATCTGGGAAGTGACAGGGTCTGAATTGCCTCCACCCTACTAGGATCAATTCTCACTCCCTCAGCTGACACTATATGGCCTAATAGCTTCCCCTCCTTCATAGCAAACATATATTTTTTGGGGTGTTGAAACAGACCTTGAATTTTTTATTCTTGAGGATAAAAGATTTGTATTTTTTGAGTCTTTGTATTTTTCAAATTTCCTAAAACAAGAATTTCATCACCGATAAATTCGTGATGCCTTTTATTGTTTATTTTTGGACAAAGAATGAAAAAAAAATCTAAATGAACATAAGTTTTCCAACACTTTTTCAAAACAATCTTTTAAACGGGTAGTAATTTAAAATTTAATAAATTTTAATTTAAATCGGAAAATCGGGATTTGGAGTTTTGCGTAAACAAATGTTTGATGCAAATTGAATTGCGAAATACTGATTTTCGATTTCCCGATACTTTAAAACTTAATTAAAACATAATTTACTTAATTCATAATTAAAAGGGTTTAAACATTAAGTTAATCACGTCGCAAAATCGGGATTCACGGTTTTGCGAGATCAAATAATCTTGTCATCGTGTTTCCCGATTTCCCGATTTCACGATACATTTAATCCTTAAGTAAAGTTTTGAATTAATCTAATCACCGCTAAGAATGATTAAGAGTTAATTAATTACATCGCAATATCGAGATTCACGGTTTTGTGAGAAGCATGTTTCATGTCATCAGATTTCCCGAAATCCCGATCCCCTATTTTCCGATTAACGAAATCCCGAAAAGGTCTAATTTTGATTAATTAAGATACTAAAAATGTTTTAATTTAAAATTATACATCGCGATTTGGGCAATCAGGGTTCTTCGACGACATATTTCCTCGACATCAAAAGTGCCGAAATTCCTAAAAGCAGGTTTTCAAATTTAATTCAAGATCAACGCTAATTAATCATCCTTCTAAACAAGGCTTAAAGTCAAACTTTCTTTGAATTTCTTTAATGCGTCATTCTTCGATTTAGTAAATTTCTATTATATTTGAAAACACCGAGAAAGCCTAAGTACAAACATTAAATGCATATCTTTGGAAATATCTTTTGCATTAAGAGCCTTAACTTCATAACAGAGGTACAAATCTCAATGTTTTTATGATATATTCGAAGTAAACTTTTGAAATGTCTGTATTATCATTTCAAAGCTAAATCCCTCTCTGTTACAGGTTTTCAAGTTAAACACGGAGCTATGGCACCCAAAAAGGCGTCGAAGAAAAATGAAGATCAACCAAAAGGTGATATTATTTCCGATACTACTGCATCCAGAGTACACTCTGTCAAATAATGGACTGGAATTTCCGAAAAACTGGAGGATGAGCTTAAATATGCAGCCACTGATCCGGAAAATCACCTCTGAGATATTGCTGAGTCTGAGCTTCACAAGGTTTCTGCACATCTGAGACTTGTATCATATACCGATATGATCAGCTGGGCACTGGAAAAAGTAGATATCTCGACCAGAATCATTTTGAACGAGCAAGGAGCTGTCATCGGCTCATTCAGGCTTGAACATATTCAAGTAATGTATAAGCTCTCGCCCAATTATAGACACACTTATAATTCTGAGTTTTTAGCCGAGTTTCAAAGAAAACAATGCATTGAAGCGGGCCAAACATACCCTGACATGATTAGAGGATGGGCAAGAGATGAAAACAAGTTTAGAGCTGATTTACATGGAATTTATGCCACAGCTTCCTTAAACGAATACATGGTTTATGTAGCAATGATGTTATGTAGACTTTTTGGGAGAAAGGATCCTTGTCACTTTCAAGCAGATTGGACACCTTTTTTAGAGGAAGTTTCAGAGGGACGCAGTTTTAATTGACACAAAATTTTGTCAGATAACCTCACATCAGAGGTTGTGAATTACAAAGCAGCTAGGTCAAAAGGAGAACCAGTGTCTTTTTATATGTTAGCTTATATCATGGATGCCATTTTTTTTATGACTCCTTTCCCACTAATGAATTGGAGTTGGAATGTTTCTTTCCCAGAGCCTATTCATAAATACCACTCAGCTCTCTGGGAAGAAAATGAAAAAAATGTTTTTTATGATATTTGTCATTATGTAATTATCCCTCTGCACAAAATATTCTTTGGATGTGAACCTCCTTGCATTTCAAATACTATCATAGAAAATCTCAAGTCAGTTGCTGACTGGTTCATTGAGGGAAATTTTTCTTATGTTAGGGTTTATGATTGTTCCATTCCACCTCATGCACTCCCAAAAATTTTACCAGACAGGTTGATATGTAGAGAAGTGGCTTATCAGTTAGTCAAGGGTGGTATTGGGTTAGAATTAAAAGTTCAGCAGAAAAAAACATGGCCATCTTTTCCYGTTTATGTCGGAAAATTCGTTTTATTAAACTTAGGCCATTCTAAGGCGGAAGCTGAGTCATTGGATGAAATGAAATTAGCAAGCATAGAGCACAAGAAACATGACCCTTACCAAATAATCAGTCGGCATTACATACAATGTAATTTAAAAGCATATGAACATGAAATTTCAGTTTATGATGATGTTTTCAAAAATATTAAATCGTATGAAGAAGTGCAGAACAAAGTGCAAGCCTTGTCACCTGACGCACAGGTGGGGTTTGCATCTTTTCAAAGACATAGACGGAGCTGTCTGCCAAAGATTTTACAAGGTGAAATGTCAACTTCATTGCCAGAGCAAGAAACAACTCCTCCGGGGTTTGAAACTGATATTCAGGATAAGTCAAGTGACAAAGATAAGTTGAAAGCTCCTGAAATACCTCCTCAGAATACAGAGGGTTCTCAGATCAAAGAACCAGAGACAAAAAAGGGAAAAGGAATAGAAACAAGTCCAATAGTTCTCAATGATATTCCAGAAAATATTGGAGAAACAACTTCAAAGGAAATTGGCAGTCCTATCACAGCATTGACTCCACTACAGTCTACTTTCGGAACCCCTCATGAAGGATTTCTATATGTAAGTGACCTAGAGCCAATCTCCAGAGATGAAATCCCCTCATCTGATTATTTTTTTCAGTAAAAAATGAAGAGCTATCTTGAAACATGAAATTCATCCTGTAGGAGAAAGAACGATCAAAAGACATAAAATTATCATTGATGGAAAGAAACTCAATGAAGGAGAATTCACTACAGAGTTAGCAGGAACCATGGGTGCTATAGCATCAACTAACATGTATTCTGTAGGAAATCTAACAACTATGCTTGAGCAAAAGGATCAGGAAATAATGCAGTTGCAGGATAGATTAAAGGAAAATGAAAGAATTATTGGCTGGGGAATACAAAAGGGTCTAGAACAAGCGAGACTCAAAGACATACAAGAAATCAAAAAGTTGAATAAAAAATTGGATGAGGCAAAACACATGATACAGGTTACTCAAGAACAGGTTCAAAAGATGGGCGATGAAAATAATTTTTTGCAAAATAAGATTATTTCAATTACTAATCAATTAATTGAAATTGAACATTTTAGGACACAAGAATCAAAGATATATGCAAATATAGAAGAAGAACAACATAAAATATTATGTAATCTGGAAATCATCCAGAAATATTTTCATGAGTCAAATAGGTCTATGGAAAAGGTAGTTCAAAAAGAAAGAGAAGCTAAAGCAGCAAGGAATTCTTTTCAAAAGGTAATAACTTCATTACAAAAAGAAGAAATTGGAAAAACTCAGAAATTACCCATTTCGGAACAGGTAAAAGGAGATATAATGATAAAAGTTTGGGAATCAAAATTAGCAGAATATAAAGGAATTACAAAAGGAATTAATGAAGATTGTCAAAAGATCTTCAATCTTATTGAAAAAGATTCAGTAAATATCGGGACAGATGGTTTTTCTGAGTTATTAGGCGAAGTCAACATTGCCAAGCATCAGCTTAAGTCAAAAGAAGAACTCAAAGAAAGGAAAGCAGAAATTTCAAATATTAAATTGGTCAACATTGCAGAAATAGATAAGTGGATGATAGCTCCAAGTTCAAAGTTGGAAAAGGTTAAATTCACAGAGAAAACAATAGAAAGCCAGTTGCCAGGCTTACAGAGAAGATTTTTCTCTTTTGAAGCAAATGAAGTACCTGAGGCTCCTAGGGTTTTGGTTAACTTTTTGGGGAAATATGTTCAATGCGTTGAAGCAGAGAAAGAAAGTTCATCAACGCAAATTTAAAATTTTGTAAATATTTTTATTTTTTAGAATTTTGAAAGAAATTGTAAACGGTTGACATTAGTTTATGTAACTGTAATATTAGGAGGTTGGTTAGTTACCAACAAAAAAACTTTGATAGAAAGGTATAAATATAGTTTCAAAAGGCTGAAAAAGGGCTTCAGAAATTTTGGAGAAGGCCAATTTTTGTAATATCATCTTTGAAGTTCATCGGAATATAAATCGCAAACAAGATTCTGGATCCTGCAACTTTGTGACTACGTTTCTTCCCCTGTTTATCATGATTTGTTAAATTTTCCTTTTATTGTGTGTTTCTAACAAGTAAATCAATTTGAAGTTATATGCATTGTTTTTTATCATTTTAGATTGGTTTGGATGTTGAATGTATTACAGTCTTTCCTCTGAAATTACTTTAGTAATTTTAAGACCTGTAAAACCTTCTGTTCCTTAATATTTAACTCTGTTAGAAATCTTGTCTTTCTTTCATCATTATTAAGTGAAATATAAGATTCTTTCTGGATAAAAGCCTTATATTTCTCTGTATTGTGTTTCATTGTTTACAATTTCAAAATTGTTACAAAACCAGGAAACGACCTTGAATGTGTTTTTACATTACTGTTTTAGATTTTAAAGTTGTTTTTATTAATATCATCTCTGAAAATATGAAGTAACCAATTGATAAAAAACCCATTTACAAACCTTTAAAACCTTATCACCCATGACAGTCCCTAGTGGCAGACAACCTAACATAGAACCTGGTCTTCAGGATCAAACCAACATTGCCCTAAGCTTATTTAACACTATTTTACAAACAACGACCAATAGGACTGAGTTGGAAAGATCATGGGCTGCTATTGAAAATGACATTAGCATCCAAGAGCAATAGGAAGCAAGACAGAGACAGTTGAGAAACTGAATCTGATCTAGTCTTTCTTTGTTTCTTTATTTCAAAAACTTCTTATAAAAATCTTTTTCGGATGCCTTGACGGTATGTTTTATAGCCTTAAAACATAAACTCAGGAACAACATGGGGTTTAAAGATAGGCCAAACCTCCGACACTTCAGGAATACTTTCTTCAAGTGGCAACAATGCTCCTTGTCCGTCCTAGAAAAGACTGTGATGTCGTCCAAATAGATCACTACAAACTGATCTTTCTCCCCAATGAAGGCTATGTCCATGGCTCGCTGAAATGTTGCTCCTGCATTCATCAATCCAAAAGGCATCTTGGCGTACATGAATGTGCCCCAAGGAGTGGTGAAGGCTGTTTTTTCCCTATCCTCAGGCATGACTGATATCTGATTGTAACCAGAGAAACCATCAATCATTGATATTCTAGATGCACCAGTGACCTTCTGCAATATGTGTTCCATGTTGGGCAGGGGGTAATTGTCTTTCCTTGAGCTCCTGTTCAGATTCCTGAAATCAACATAGAGTCTGATTTCCCCACTTTTCTTTCTTACTGGGACCAAATTGGCCACCCATTCGAAATATCTTAAGGGAACGATGATGTGGGCCTCTAACAACTTCTTCACTTCTTTCTCCATGACAGGCAGCAACAAGGGATTTATCTGTCTTAGCTTCTGCCTAAATGGCTTAGCCCCTTCCTTCAGTGGGATCTTGTGTTCAATGAATGATGTGTCATATGTCTTGAGGTCTTTGTAGGTCCATGCAAACACATCAACAAATTCTCTCAGCAACTCGGTATATTCAACCCTCTGCTCTTTGGTCAAACTTCTTGACAACTTGACAAACTTAGGCTCCTCCAGTGTGCCAATGTTGCACTCAGCTGTGTCGGCATCTTCATCTGAAAGCCTGCTCTTTACTGCCACATCATTCCCATCGAACAATCTCTCTAATGGGACTAGTCCCCTCGGAATGTGATTGCTAGGTAGCTGAATAATGTCATGCTTTGCTATTTTACTCAGCAACTCACCCCCATCGAACCCCTCCTCAGAGACTGAATCTTGGTCGATATGCATCTCTAAAAATTCTTCGATAGTATCCATGAACTTCTTGATCTCGAGATCATCCTCAAACACCTTCCAATGTTTAACGTTGTCGGGTATGGAGGGCCTGTATTTTACTTCTACATCATACCTAAATTTGGGCGGCAAAGGTACTTTGAAATTGCTTGCTGATGTAGCCAAGGAATCGGCCACTGTGTTCTCCTCTCTTGGAATGAAAGAAATGTTAAACGCTGAGAAGAAACTGTCAATTAGTTCCCACACCTCATTTCTATAAATCCTGAGTCGAGGATGCTTGGCTTGATAAGCTCTTCTGATCTGCTGGACTACCAGCTCGACATCTCCGAACACTGCTACTTCCTGAATTCCCATTTCCCTTGCGGCTCTTAACCCTAGGATAAGAGCTTCATATTCTGCCACATTGTTGGTAGTTTCAAATTATAATTTGTATGACAGAGATGTGGTTTCCTGAGCAGGTGACACAAAAACCACCCCGGCTCCAGCGCCTTCTCGGGAAGAGGCTCCATCAAAGAAAATTTTCCAGACGGGGGTGATGGAGGGAGGAAGTTTAGGGGGAATAGTGGGTTGTTTTCTGAGTTTGAGAGGAGGCTCGGGGGCATAGGTGAGCTGTAGTAAAATGGAGCCTAAATCAGTGTCCAAGGCAAAGATGGGATGATTGGTAGGGTTGGCTTCATCACTGATTATGTAGGCCAATTGGGATTCCCTGTATAGTCTTCTACGCTCTCCTCCAAACACTGGGATAGTATCATATGTGAGGTCCATCTGCAAAGTTCCCCCCAGTCTCTTTATCCAAGATCTTGACAATAGCATACCGAACTTGGGGGGGACATCAGCTACTACGACATCCATGACCACACTTTTCATGGGCAGTTGAAACAAGGTCACAACCAGGTCTTTAATAACTACAAGACACTGAACTCTCCTGGATTCAAAAGAATAGAGGTCATGATAGGCTCGGGTGACTTCTAGCCCTAACTCTTCCATGACGGTCTTGGGCATGAGGTTGTGAGAATCCCCTGATTCCATCAAGCAATTGTGCAAGACTTTATCGTGTATGTTCAGGGACGTGTAGAAAGGAGGAGATGAATCATCCCTGTCTTCTACCATAGGACCTAGAATAACAACATGATTTTCATCTTGGAGGTTTATGGAGTCTGTGGGAAGGCATGAGGCTTCAGATTGTAAAATCTCAAAGAAGCATTTTTTAAATTCTTCATGTTTAATCAGCTCGGTGAGGGGCACATGGATTCTGATCTTTTGAATCTCATGTTCAAAATTAAAGGAAGATGTAAGATTTGGAATTTCTCTTATTTCAGGAACATGATTGTGGACAATGGGAGAGAGGGGTTGAGCCTTCTTACCTCTGTGTCTGTCTGCTACTTTATCAACAGGCTTCTCTATTCTAGTGGTCTGCTCAGGAATATCAGGTGTTGTTGTCCTTTTGTTGGACCTCAGGTTGTATCTGCCTTGGCCGTCGCCGGCCTTGTCTCCCTTGCTCAGTTCATTTAGCTGACTATCCATGAGAGACTCCTCGTAAGCTACTTGAGTGAGGTGAGGAAAAGGAGGAGTGTCTCCTAAGCAGTGGATTTCAGGATCAAGCTCATACATTTATCTTTCTTCCTCATCATCCACAAAATTGTTCTGAAGAGGGGCCTGAATTCTCTGGTCTTCTCTGTCTTTTCCCTTCTCTATGTGCATAGTCGGGGGAGCGATATTGTTTGGCCTCTTGAAACCCCCTTTGATTTCGGCGTTTTGAGGGCCCTTGTACATTTGCCTCATCTTTAGTCTCTCCATCTCTGCAGACAGAGACATCATCGTCTGGGTCAGTTCGTCCACTTGAGTGTGGGGCATCGATATGCCAGAGGTTGAGGCTTCGAATTTTCCCTTTCTTCTGTCTGCGTCGGCCTTATTCCTTAGTCTGTCAGCGGCTAGTATGTTGGATTCCACTTCTATGGCTGCATTTTTCATTTGAGCTAGGGAGGTATCTCTTCTTTCTCTTAATAGAAGACAAAAATCAGGGTCGAAAGCCCCAGCATAGGAAATTTGAGCAGAGGCTTCTGAGGGCTTTATCTCTGCAGGAATCTTATTATACATCTTATTAAATCTTTTGGAGAAGTCAGAGACAGAATCTCCTTCCATTTTCTTCAAAGACCCGAACTCTGTCATATAATACATGAAATCCTTCCTATCTCCCCACTGCCTCAGGAAAACAGTATCCAGGGCTTCAATTCCAGCAATAGATCCTGGGGCCAACCCCCTGAACCACTTCCTCACCTTGCCATCCAAGATCCGGATGAAAACTCTCATCCAGACATCTTCATTTTCAATATTCAGGTTGTCTACATAACTTTAGAAATCAGCCAAGTTCTCTTCTATAGTTATGTTCCCTTTCCCAGTGAACTTGGGCATGTACTTCAAGTAGTCTCCAGCAGGGAGAGGATTCATAGGATGGGGTAGGATTAAGGGAGCATATCTAGCAGCGACTATGGAATCCATTCTATTCAGAGGGGGATTAACACCAACCATAGGAATATTAGGTGGAGGAGAACTTGGAGGAGAAGGAGTGTGAACAGGAGATATCAGAAAAGAGGTCACTGAAGGAGAGGGAGACAACGGGGCAAACAAAGAGAGAGCTAAGGGACTTGAACGTGCAGATGCTTCTCTTTGTGCAGTAATAATAATAACAGGAGGGGTGGTGTGACCTTCTGAGGCCCGAGGTCTGTGCTGAGGCACAGCTTCTAGGGAGGGGGGAGTGACAAGGATCTCTCTTTATGATGCCAGACCAGGAGGAGAAAACTTAGCAGGAACACTCCTGAAGTTCAGAAAACGGGAAACTTTAGAGAAAGGATGGCTAGGAAGATGAGAACAAGAAAATGGAGTTTTTACAGAAGGAGGTGGGGAAATACCTGGTTTAGTGGCAAGGCCTTCTCCTTGAGAGGGATTCCCTTTTATGATGATCACCTCCAGATTTTCTTCAGGCGTGGTCAGAGGTAGCTGTGGATGGGACCGCGTGTGTCTACCATTGGAAGCCACAACTAACCCAATAGGTTCCCTGCTGTGGAGTCGTCGCAATGGAGTCGCCAGGTGCACAGTAGAAATCTTGATAATTTTGATATCTGATGCACCTTCAGAATCAGTTAATCGTTGTCGTTCAATCCCAGGGAAAATATTCAACTTCGTCCTCGGCAACGGTGCCAGAAATGTTAGCGTCATAAGTCACTCCTGGATTGCTTGCAGGAGCAGATCCCGACACCCATCAGTTTTATGTCACGATAGTTCTAATGGATGATCAGATGGATAGAGACTCGGGGAAATATCATTCTAACTTAGGGACTGGGTTTGGCATGTAAGGAACAAAGGAGGTCTTGATCTAACTTCAGCCAGTGGGTTGATTAAAAGATGAGCAGGTGGAAGACTTGGTAAGAAAGGTGAACAAACGGCTTTGGGCAACAGGCTTTCAACGGTTTGCAGAAGAAAGACTCTGAATGCAATATCCTCTTGGTTTAGGGTCTCAAGAAACTGAAAAGGGGACTTGAATGGATCCTCCAATTCCAAGTCACTCAACGCTGAGAAAAACACAAGGACCGATTAGAACAATGTAGCTGCTACAATGATCATATCCAATATCATCCTATAACATCTACCGCTCGACTGGATCCTCCAATTTCGAGCTGTTCTAACACAGTGTAAACAAAGATGTGAAATAAGCTGACATTCATAAGGCAAGAAGTCTCAAAAGTCCATGCATAACCCGAATAACAGTGCTTCATTAAATCTTTACAACCGGGAGCTCTTCTCAACCATCGATAGATACAAAAATGGCGAAAACGCCTACATATACTCAAAACAACAATAGCAACAGAATTGAGACGTTGCATTAAAAATTTGCGTCTGCATGGCTACTGACAATCTACATCTGCAGTCTCTGAATGATCATGCACCAGTGGAAGACGCAATCAAACTCCTGACAGATCCGAGGACGAATCGAGGTGCTTTAATTCGGTGCCGGACTATCCCATTATGGCAGAGGCGATGTCTAACCACCACCAACTACCTCAATAACTGCTCCATGGGGATTGAGGATGGCCCGACCAACTCGGCACCTTTGGGACATGGAAGACCCTTTGCACTGCCACCTGGATTAGATGAACGGCCTGATGAATAGGCGTGGAGGTCAGCGCGAAGGATAAGGCGTATAACAGGAGTGGTGGCACCAAAAATATGAGGGTGAGATAAGAAGTGATGAGGTGTAAGAGAGGTGACAGGGGCAGACACATGGCGGAAGGAAGCAAGCGGAGGAGGCAGGAGACAAGATATAATGGGCATATTTTAGTGGGGGGGATGACGTGGAAAGGAGCGGGACACCTGGCAGGTGGCGAGGGGATGATGAGATGGGGAAGGGACCACACAGACTAAAGAGTGGATATGGACAGATGACACATGGCAACAGGGGAGAAGCGACTCAGGAGGATGACATAACGGGGGATGGGCCCACGTTGGTTAAAAATAGAGTAGCTGAGAAGGATGGAATTGCGCGAGCGCCGTTGATCCGGGCGCTTTGATCTCGGCTGTTGGGAAGCTGCTCTCCCGATTCCGGACCCCCCCCCCCTCTGCTTAAAGGTAGAAAGGCAAGGGGGTCCAGAATCGCCTTGAGCGCCGTTGATCCGGGCACTCCGATCGGGACCGTTGAAGAGATGCGCCCTTGATTCCGGACCCCCCCCCCTCCGCTTAAAGGTAGAAAGGCGGGGGGGAGGGGGGGGGTCCGGAATCCGATACACATCGTTGATCTGGGTACGTAAACTCCTGTCGTCGAGAACTAATTTCCATTTAAGCACAGTCGCATTTGCATCCCAAACTTAGGACAAGTGGGTTTTTAACCCATTCCTTTGTATTCTAACTCCCCTTACAAGTAATGTCGCTAACAATGAGGACCTGAGCAGAACCCACAAGTGCAATTGATCTATGCTGAACCTTGCGGAGAAGACCCTGGAGTCACTATTATAACAAGAGGTGGCGATGCCATAGGAGATGACAAAATAACCCAAGGGAAGATTACAAAAGACTCAGGGATCAGGAAAGCTATAGAGAAGACATAAATGTTTGATGCAAGGAAATAAAGACAGATGTTTGAGGAAGCCAGGAAAGAATTCAGAGGAAGAAAAGGTTCTACATTAAAGACAAGACCAGAAGTGAGAGAATATGGAATTCCTCTGGAATTTGATCAGTCTGCTTTGCCAAATAAAGGAAAAGAGGTAAGAAAGCTCATGGAATTTTTATACACTTGTATTAAGTTGGTTCAGGACAAAAGCACTGTACTAGAATTACAAAATTTAATAAGACAATATGAGCTAGGAAAGATAGATCCCTTACTGAATAGGGTAGTACACCAAATTGATAATAAGAGAAGGAAAAATAAGGAATTACATTTGAATGCTCAAATAGGAGAGTATGAGATAGACTATGTAGTCCTCGACTTAAGGTCAGAGGTCAATGTCATGACAAAGTAAACCTGGGCATTGATGGGAAAATCAAAGTTGATCTATTCCCCTATCAGTCTTAGGATAGCTAACTAGCAAGATGTCAGCCCATTTGGATGATTGGAGCATGTCTCTGTGGACATTGACGGAGTAAGAACATTTGCAGATTTTGAGGTAATTGAAATAGTTGATGAAAATTTCCCTTACCCTGCGCTATTAGGAATTGATTGGGCCTTCAATAACTCTACTGTTGTTGAATTAAATAAAATACATATGAATTTTGAAAGAGATGACCTTAGGGTCATCGCACCCTTAGATCCAGATCAAGGTCAGCGGTACACATAACCTATCAAATAAGAAGACCACGCATATGCACTAGAAAACATACATAAACTAATTGCCAGACAACATGATTACATTAATCCTACAGCCGATGGGAATCTAAGATGGTGAAGTGACAACGCATGCTCATCAGACTCAGAAGAAGCACTGGAGAACTGGAAGAACTAGATGTATGAAGTATCTACAAGGAGATGTGCTAGATTAACTAGAGAAGTTCACTGGATCGACACAACAGTAAGTAACTTACCTACATTTGATGGTCTGAATCCATTAGAAGCCTTCCTATCAGACTTTGAAGCAAGTGTACCAACACAACAGAGGTTGTTGGCAATGTATGAGGCCTTGAAATCCACACCAACAAGATGGTGGGGGATACACAAAAGTAATATTACAGATTGGGTACAATGTCGTACTCTGATGACAATGCGATTCTCAACACAAGTAGAAGGCTGTGAAGTTTGCTACACAGGTCAAAGCTACCCAAAGGACCATGTGCGAAGCTATGAGGAAGCCTAAAGCAACATTCCTCAAGAACAATGGGTACACAAATTCATCAACACATTGGACAGGACACCTATCAACTGGTACCTTCAAGCAGAACTGCGCCTCATCACTACAAATTGGGAAGGTATGACTCAGAAATTTGTAATCACCTTCTTATTTGAAATTCAATATCCTTCAGTAGATCAAGCACTGCAAGTTGTGAGAAATAAAGTATTTGAGGATGTATCTAGCCTTTCCTTAGAACAGGAAGAGGATGAATGGACTACGCCTCTCCAGAAACTGCAAGGTTGTTACAACATCAATGTCGATGAAGATGATGATTCGAGGAAGGTGAACATCACAGAAACAGAGGGCCAGAGAGATGTGGAAGGACCAGAAGTTGAGATGCCATTTATTGGATAGCCAATCAAAATCAATAAAGTCAACATTGGAACAGAACAAACACCAAAGTTTGCAAACGTTGGAGATTATTGGGATGTTTCTACCATTGATAAAATTATAGAGTTACTGCATGAATATCAGGACTTGTTTCCAACCAAGTTAAATGATATGAAGAGCATTAAAGGGCCTATGGGAGAGATGAGGATCCCTTTGAAGCCAGATGATAGAACATTCAAACAGAGACCTTACAGACTAAACCCTAAATATAAGGAGAAAGTGAAGATTGAGCTTGATAAAATGTTGTAAGAAGGAATTATAGAACCTGTCGAAGAGTCAGAGTGGATAAGCCCTATGGTGGTGCAAGACAAGAAGACAAGAGAAATCAGGATATGCGTAGACCTCAAGAAGTTGAATGATTCTTGTTTGCATGACCCCTTCCCTACACCATTCACTGTCGAAGTGTTAGATAATGTGGGAGGCTAGGAAGTATATTCTTTTACAGATGGATTTTTAGGATACCATCAGATCTGGATTGCCAAGGAATACCACATTTGCAACAGAATGGGGATCCTACCAATATACAGTGATGCCATTCGGATTGAAGAATTCCCCAACCATTTTTTCCAGGGTGGTGGTCGAAGCATTCAAGGGATTTCTGCATAAATTTTTAGAAGCATACTTTGATGATTGGACTATGTTTAGCTTATTGAAAAATCACATTGAATGTCTAAGGCTAATGTTGGATAAATACAGGCAGTGTCAAATTGCTTTGAACCTGAAGAAATGTATTTTATTTTCACCATTTGGCATGCTTTTAGGTCATATTGTATGCAAACAAGGATTGCTGGTAGATCCATCCAAGATTTCCATTATAGTTGATCTACCCCCTCCTACGTCAGTCAAACAGCTGTGCACTACGTTGGGACACACATGCTACTACAGAAAGTTCATTAAGGGCTATGCTTAGATTACAACGCCCATGGATAAGCTGTTGAAGAAGGATTGTCAGTTTAGTTGGACAAAAGAATGCCGACAGAGCTTCGACACACTGAAATAAAAGATGGTTACTATGCCCATTTTGGTTTTCCCAGATTGGACCAAGGAGTTTCATGTGCATGATGATGCATCATCCATTGCATTGGGAGTTGTGTTAGCACAACCAGGAACATGAGACATTGACCACCCATTAGCCTTTTCTAGAAGGAATTTATCTATAGCTGAGATTAATTATACCACTACTGAAAGAGAGGGATTAGCCATGGTGTATGCACTGTAGAAATTTTTCCACTATTTGTTGGGAGGACACTTTAAAATGTTTATTGATCACTCCACGCTGAAGTATCTAGTCAAAAAGCCAGTGTTGGGGGGGAAAATATGCATATGGATTTTGATGTTTCAAGAATATGATTTTGAGATCATAGTAAAGCCAGGGAGAATGAACAAAGGTCCTGACCACTTACCAAGGTTGGAACATGGAGAAGAGCCAACTAGTTTAGAGGATGCATTGTCGGATGCACAACTACTAGCCATTATAAATATTGATGACCACTTCATAGAGATATTCTAGTTCCTATCAACATGAATGGAACCTAGTGAGTACACAATTCCTCAGAAGAAACAACTAGTGGTGCGCGTTGTAGATTTCTCACTTATCGCCGGACATCTATACATGATGGGACCTGATGAGATATTGAGAAGGTGTGTTATGGAGGTAGAACAACCATTTATCCTTGCAGAAGCTCATGAAGGCATCACAAAAGGACATTATGAAGGGAAAGCAATTGCACAGAAGGTTATTAGAGATGGCCTTTGGTGGCCTACTTTACACAGAGATGCTAAAGACTATTTTGAAGCCTGCGATGTATGCCAGAGGGTTGGGAAACCATCCAGAAGATATGAAATGCCATTAGAACCACAACTAACCCTACAAGCATTTGATAAATGGGCCATTGACTTCGTTGGACCTATAAATCCACCAGAAAAGCGTACATGAGCAAGGTAAATAATTACAACAACATAATACTTGACTAGATGGGCCGAAGCAAGAGCAGTCAAGGAATGTAGTGCAAATACAGCTGCGCGTTTCATATTTGATGACATCATAACCAGGTTTGGATGCCCAAAGATCCTTATGAGTGATTAAGGAACACATTTCATCAATAAGACAGTTGAAGCCTTGATTGAAGAATTTACAGTACACCATCAGAAGAGCACACCGTACCATCCTCGAGAAAATGGGACAGTTGAAGCATTCAACAAGATCTTGGAGACAACAATAACCATGATTTTCTGTGTGAACATAGATGATTGGGATTTAAGAGTACCACCAGTGTTATGGGCCTATAGAACCACTTGCAAGAAGCTAACAATGTAGACCCCCTTCAAGTTGGTATATGGTCTTGAAGCTATTGTTCCAATGGAATATCTTGTATCAAGCCTGAGAATTTCTACCTTTATAGATATGGATGACCCTAGCACTATTCAAGAGAGGCTTGCACAGTTGGTTGAATTGGAAGAAGACAGATTCATTGCAGGATTCCATCAACAGGTTTAGAAGGAAAGAGAGAAGGCCTATCATGATAGGCACATCAAGAAGAAGGCATTCAAGCAAGGTGATCTAGTACTAGTATATGAAAGCAAGTTCATACAACATCCTGGGAAGTTCAGAACACATTGGCTAGGGCCATATGAGATCGCTTATGTTACAGAGGGAGGAGCTGCGCAATTGAAGACTCTGAATGGAGAATGGAAGGAAGGTTTAGTGAACGAGAGCCGGCTAAAGTTGTATTATGAAAACCAGCTACCTCACAACTCTTAGTAGAAGCATGAAGAAAAGGGTCTAGGTACCAGGTGTAGTTGAAACTGGGTACCAGACACAAAAAATATAGCATGAACAAGGGATGGAGAGGAGGCAAAGAGAAGAACGCAGAGGCTTCACTGCGTAGCTTGAAGTCAAAGTAACACAAGAAGCTTAGATCTGAAGTGCCTCGGGATGAGTCACAGGTGAGTGTTGTGGGCCGTTGGCCCTTGGTTATGGAATTATGTGAAGATCAAGGAAGAAAAGGGAGAATGTGAACTGCGCAGATGACACAGTGACTGTTATTGGGCCGCAGTGAACAAAAGAGAAGAAAAGATGGAGCGAAGCCCGATAAAGCAAGCCGTTGGACGAGGAGATTGGGGATGATAGATAAACAAGGAAGAAGGATCGTGGACAACTCATCAAGTGGAAAAATACACCGTTGGATGCTTTGGATCACCGTGTGAGAAGAAAGGAAAGACAGGATGGCGAAGCCATGAAAATATGGGTCAAGTTGACCTAGGGTTTTAGACACCTAGGGTTTTGGTATCTAGGGTTTTGGACACCTAGGTTTCGGCCTAAGGCTGTCAGTGAGCTATTGTATTGTATAAATAGAGGTCATGAGGGCCTAGTTTGGGTTGGTACTTTGGGTGGTTACAATAATATTGTTATTTTTTATGTTGGTATCGAATTGGTTGAGAGAAGATTATTGTGAGAGAGAAGTGTTGAGTACAAGAGCCTTCTGGATTGTAAGATCTTCAGCTGAGTGCAAAGATTAACCCTGCAGCTAGGTGCGTAGGGAGGGGAGAGAAAGAGAGGAGAAGAGAGAATATCTGCTAGCTAAGAGAACACACAAGAACTGTATGATTTACCTTAATATATTATAACACACTCATGTGGACGTAGCCCTAGAGAGAGGGTGAACCACGTATATTTTTTATTGTGTGTGATTGATCTTCTGTCTCTGTCATTGGTATACTGCGATTTCATTACTACTTTAGTTCTAATAAGTAGATGCGCATAATAGATCTAATTTGATAAGTGATATATGAATTTTTTTCTCTTCTTGTATTAGATCCACTTGATATTCCCTTTGGTTGTAGACATCTCTGTCCTGCAATCCCCTCATAACTGCTTCAAGTGAGAGTGCATCTACTTCGTAGGTGTTTCCGAAAGGGCCAGTAGTTAGGGCTTGTTGGTGCACTCTTGGAGATGAATCTTGGGTCTGCCCCTGTGCCAACAATTGGAAAATGGAGAGTTTCAAAGCTCAAAGTAGGGATTGTTAGTAGATAGAGGTAATACTAATAAAGCGATCAAAATCATGATTTTTCAATACAACCAATCCCTATCATGCTCAATAAGAAGATAACACAAACACCAACACTAATCCCAACTCACACACACACACACACACACACACACACACACACACACACACACACATAGGGCTCCCCCCTGCAATTCAGAGAAACGAATTCTCCATCGATGCATGCCGATGATGTTTCCAAATCAATTGGAGAACATGAGAGAGTACAAATCTTAGTCTAATCCTTCACAAGACAAGCAACCCAATGGTGGGAAGCACATGCACCACGATTGCAAACATGGAATACTGCTACCTTATACTTTCTGGAAAAAAATTGTCATCAAACCTCGATATCTGGACTTTCAAACCTGGGTTTGAGCCGGTGACTCACATTCAACAATGTGAGAAATAATGGAGAAGAGAAGGCTACCGATATGAAAGAGTGTGGCCACATATGTTCCCAAATACAGTAGATGATATACCATATAAGTGGTATAAGATTGAAGAAGCATTTGGACACACATTCGATTGGAATGAAATCAAAAAAAATTTCCTCTAAGACTTTGAATTCATACCTGAAGAAGAATTTTTTCAAGAGGCAGCAAGAGATATCAATTTGTTATTGGAAAAACCAAGTCCTGATGACATTCATAAGAAAGGAAAATCTAAATTCGACATGGGATTGAATTTGACTTGCAATTTTGTTTCGACACACAATCTAGACAATGTAATAGCTCGTCAAATAGATATGGAAAACACAAGTTTTTTGGGGCAGAGTTTTTGATGGAAGAAAAACCATCAAGGAGTACAAAATTATGTAAAAACAATCTATTCAGTGGCCAAGGAAGAAAAAGAAGAAAATGAAGATGTAGGAAAACTTGACTTCCCATTAAGCTATAGTAAAGTTGTAGAAGGAGAAATCCAATTGGATAAATCTGAAGCATCCGAGTGGATGGCTGAAGAAATCAATACTAAAGAGTTCGACATATCAAAATATGATCGACCAAAAATGGAAAGAATAGGCGATTATTAGTATGACAAGAAAACCATGGAAATAGTCGACCTGCTAAAACAATACCAGGATGTCTTTGCACGAGATTACAAAGACTTGAAAGGGTTGGTACAAGAGATGGGAGATATGAAAATCGACCTCATCCCTGGGGCCAAACCTATCAAAAAACGACCATACAAGTTGACACATAAATATAAGCCCATAGTCCAAAAGGAGATAGAAGAAATGTTAATCACGGACGTTATATATCTTATGGACAAGTCAAAATGGGAAAGTTCGATGGTCATGCAACCCAAAAATTATGACCCAAAGAAAATTAGAATATATGTCAACTTTAGAGGATTGAACAAACTTACAGTAATTGATCCATTCCCAACGTCGTTCGTTGATGAATTAATCAATGAATACACATGAAACGAATGATATTCCTTTACTGATGGCTTCTCTGGCTACAATCAGGTACCTATTGCAAATTAAGATCAATAAAAAACCACATTTTTCTTCAAGTTTAGACATTTGCATACAAATTAATGCCATTCGACCTCAAGAATGCCCCAACAGTCTTCTCCAGGATAGTGGTCAAGGAATTCCAAGAATCTATTTACGAAATAATGGCTGTGTACTTTGATGACTAGACCATCTATAGGCTACTAAAAGACCACATCCAATGGTTAAGAATGATGCTGGAAAGATGCAGACAAATTCACTTGTCCTTGAACATAAAAAGATGCATCTTTTCCACACCTATAGGAATATTGTTGGGCCACATCATATGAAAAGATGGAATCAAAGTCGACATGGCCAAGATAAAGGTTATTCTTGACTTAAAACCACCAATTAATCATAAACAAATCCAAATCTTCCTTAGGCATACTGAATATTATAGAAAGTTCATTCGACACTACTTCGATATCAATTTTCCAATTGATGAGATATTAAAGAAAGAAGTTGAGTTTAATTGGAGCCAAGAATGTGGTAAATCTTTTGAGTTATTTAAAATAAAATTGGTAGAAGCGCCCATACTAATATTCCCAGATTGGTCAAGGAAATTCCATGTCCATGTGGATGCATCTAATGTTGTTGTCGACTCATTCTTAGCCCAACCATATGATGGCATGGTTTAGACCAACCATATGATGACAAGGTTGACCAACCAAACGCATATGCCAGTAAAAAATTAAATAAAGAAGAAAGAAACTACTCGACGATGGAGCATGAATATCTAACAATGATTTTTTCCGTTAAAAAATTCCGACACTGCTTACTAGAAAATCTATTTATATTCTTCATGGACCATCAAGCACTGGAATATCTAGTAAATAAACCGGTCCATCAAGGAAAAATATTTTGATGGCTACTATTGTTTCAAGAGTTCTACTTTGAAGTAGTAGTCCGACTAGGAAAGAATAATGACATTCCATATCATCTATCTTGACTTGAGACATGAGAATATCCAACTGGGATATATGATGACTTACTAGATGAAAATTTATTCAAGGTCAAAGCAGCTCCCAAAGAACTAGAATAAATTGCAAACTTTCTATAAGAAGGGAAGGCACATGAAGATCTCCCAACCAACAAAAGAAAGATCCTAGTGATGAATGAAACACCATTCACTCTCATGAATGGCTATATTTACAAGCTAGGAATTGATAATATCTTTCGAAGATGTGCATTATAACATGAACATAAGGAGATAATCAATGAAGCACACACAGGCCTAGCAGGAGGTCATTTCCAAGCCAAGACAAAATCTAGAAAAATCTTCCAATATGGTCTTTGGTGGTCAAATTTACACAAATACTCTCGAGAGCAGATAAAGAAATGTAATACATGTTAGAGGATGGGCCAACCATTATGGAAAAATAAAATTCCCTTGCATTTAGTAAACCCCATTTTACTGTTTGAAATTTTGGCTATTGATTTCGTCAGTCCATTCCCAAGAAGAGAAAAAATATTTGGGGAAAATATATAATCACAATAGTTGAGTACTTAACCAAATGCGTAGAGGCAGAACCAATAAAAAATTGTACAAAGGAAACAACCATAAAATTCATCTACGAAAACATAGTAACCATATTCGACTGTCCTTTGACATTAATTAGTGATCAAGGAACTCATTTGATCAACAATACAATTGAAGTATTGCTCAAAAAGTTCTTGATTGTCTACATAAATACAATTTCTTATCATCCTCATGCCAATGGATCTATCAAATCATTCAAAAAGACATTACACAAGGGCTAAACGAAAATATGTGGGCTCAACATAGATGATTGGGATGATAAGGTTCCAACAATATTGTGGGCCTACAAAACAACATATAAAAGATTGGCTGGAAAAATGCCATTTAAGTTAGTATATGGTCAAGAAGACGTAATTCCATTACACTAATTTTCTAATGCAGGAAGGATAACCTCTGTCCTAGAATTTGACCATATGTTTAACATAAGTAAAAACTTCTATCAGTTAAATAAACTAGAAGAAGAAAGGATGCTTGCATAACAACATTAGGAAACCCAAAAGAATCAACAAAATATTTGGCATGACTGACATATTAAAAATAAGGATTTCAATTATAGAGACTTAGTACTTTTATTTGATAATAGAGTAAAAGGAAAATTGAGAAAACTAGAAACTACATGGCTGGGTCCTTATGTGGTTGAGGACATCTGACCAACAAGAGAAGTACAACTAAAAACCTTGCAAGGGAACCCCTTCAAAAAACTAGTCAAGGAGGCCCACTTAAAAATTTATCATATATAGTAGTCTCAAGTCCTGTTGGTGAAAACCTCTTTGGGGGTGCCATTAGGACTCGGCTAGTTCAAAAATCCCTCGAGGCGGCCTAAGTTGAAGTCGAGAACAAAATAATAAATAAATAAAAGGAAAAAATAAAGGAAAATAAAAACAAAGCTAAGAAATAAAGAAGTGAAAAATTAAGAAAGAATAAAATTTAAGAAATAAAGAAGTTGGTTATTCAAATTAGGTGCAAAACTATTCATCAATTACAAGCTATATGACCAACTCAAACTAACAAAGCATTCAAATATGAGAAGAGAACAGAGCATGTGGTCAACATTAAATTCAATTAGAGAAGAAATGCATAAATCTAGAGCAGGTTCAGTACCAAGGAAAGACTTGTGCCATTAGTTAAACAAGTAGACCAGTCAATCCATTGAAAAAGAAGTACATCACCCAGTCAAATGAGAAACTCATCAATCAAATAACTATTAATTCCGAAGATCAAGTGAGTGGGTAAGATATCAAGCAAGCGAGGGTGTAAATAACACTTCAAGCGAGAAATAAAATCTTCAACAAAGCAAACATGTCCTTAGAAAGTTGAGCATCCATCGAGTCGATAAGAGAAAGGAAAATGACGTGGTTGGATGTTTCAACCGGAGGTATTTGATCGACTGGAAGAACCAACCTGACCATATTACATAAGCAAATAAAATAACAAAATTTGACCAAGTCGGGTGTGCCCCCTGAGAAAAATAAATTGACTTAGTCGAAGTGGTTGATCTGTGAGAGTACATTAATATAATTAATGCTTGACGGGACAAGTTCAAATTCCATACCATCATCAACACAGGTGTCCCTTCACATGAACAAGTAATTACACTCGAAATTATGACCGAGGCATGCGAATTAATGATGTCGCTAGAAAAATTAAATTCCCCGCTCCATCTCCTACCTATAAATATGGATGAGGCATAGGACTTCACCTCACTTTTGTTTACACTAGAGCACACAAGTAATCAAAGCATCGAAATTGAAGTTGTGCATCCAACTCCAAATATTAAAAAATCTTCGTCCGAAAAACAAGAAGCTGAAGACATGCCAAGAATGAGAGGGCAAGTAGCATATTCCTTGGTCGATCCAAGGACAAAGTCCAAGCTCGACAAAATGGGTGCAACCGATATAGAATCACATATGAAAAACACTCGAGTGGCTAGAATCGAAGAAATCGACTCGTCACAACACTAGAATAATTTCACTACGTGGGGAACGAAAGCTAGCACATGGAAGGAGGAAACAAATTTCCTCGAGCAGGAAGGAATTCAACATTTTCTGGGTGCCCTTCAAATTGCAGAGTTTGATAGTTGGAAAGAAGAAGCTAAAAATTTCCTTGTGATACGTCGATACCATAATGGCCGTTTATGGCTAGACTTTCCGGTCGGGATCAATTGGGGAATGATTCGAAGGATTAATGAAATTCCACACGGGTGTACTCCTATACCCAAAACCCTAAATTCGAATGTTTGTATCTAGTTCCTCACAGGAGGAACCTTAGCGAAAAATTCAAAAGGTTTGTTAATCAATAGAGTAACCGAACTTAAATAAAAATGAACATGCATAATAGTCTCGTTGTTCTTTACAATCGTAGGTTGAGCTTCATATGTGAAGCTTATAGAAGGATTCAACCCTCTAGCAATAATACAAAGTTTGGTCGAAGCATTCATAACCACATGTGCTAACAATTAGTCGGAAATCCAACACCTAAGACAAGAAAATAAAGAACTTAAGCAGCTATGCAACAAAGCATTAATAAGTAATCAAGATGGATTGTTTCAACAAACAACAACAATTCTGTAGTCAGCACATGGAAAATTCAAGGAATTACAACAACAATTAGAACTGGCCAACTCATAGAAAACAATCCTCAACATAGTACTTAGAAACTGACCTTCATACTTCTCCTCAAACTACAACAAACTCAAAGCACAAAGAATAATAATTTCTAATCTAAGAAAAACAAGAGAACTCACCTCTGATTCAAAATAAAAAGCGGCCATATCAACCCACATTGCAAAATAAAAGGAAGTGGAAGAAGAACTATCAAAAGAAGAGAAATAGTGGTTGAGAGAGGTGACTAAATCTCAAGCAACAACATAGAAATCCATTAAGAATCTCGACCAAATCAAAAAGAAAAATTAGGAAGTCGAACAAAACTTCGACCCAAAGTCAACTCCTATGCAAGAATCCCCCTTGACCGAAAAACTATATTTTCTAGGGAAACCAAAATTAGTAGGAACAAAGGCACAATACTCCATTTAAGAATGGGAGACGGTTTCACACCACTTGTAGAAAATAGCTCCAAGAATCTATCAGACAACATTTGGAGGTCTTTCGAATCATCCTGCATAATAGTCGGAGGTCACATTGACTTATCAACATAAGTTCTAGTTTTTCAATCCTATGCCATCTAAGTCAAACATTCCAACCACCAGCCATCAGTCAAGAAATCCATAGGTAATCATTGAAGAATCAAATGAGTCACATGTACAAGTCAAAATGACACCTTTGATACCAAATGTCAGAATGCATGAGTGGGAGATTCCTAAAGAAACACATGAGCATACCGCATGAATAAAAGGAAATCCATGAACAAGTAGGAGAAATTCAAGAAAAATGACTCCATCAATTCTCGACATCAACATTTTGTTTCTCCTTCTATGACTTCTTTTGCATTCTCATATTGTAATATTTTCAAATCTGATATAACCTACTGGTGAAAAGCTCTTCAGGGTTTCCAGTAGAGCTTGTCAAAATTTTCAATGCAATATCCACACTCCCCCCTTTCTTAGGACAAGAAAATAATCGAGAGGGGGATATATTGTGGGGGCTAGTCAGATCTTTCGACTAGACCCGCGAGTCGCATAGTCAAGTTGACTAAATAATTTGGCTAGGGAATTTGGTCGAACAAAAAATTAAATTCGACGGACCAAGTAATTAAAAAATGTAACCGACTGGTAATTGTGTATATATATATATATATGCGTGTGTGTGTGGGTGTGTGTGTAATGGAAAGACAAATAATGTTTTGTTATATAATAAAATGCACTGATGGTTCTCCCACTTCTTTTGTATGTCTACTTATGCCTCTATATATGATGTTGTTATGTATATTTCTCCATGTAAGGATCTACTAGTAACTCCTCGTAATTTCCCTTAGACTAAAACATGTAAACTGAAGTGAAATTTAGGTGTAACAACTACCTCTAACTCAAGGGCATGTGCTCATCTCGAGAGTGCATGAGAAATCCAAAAATTGCAAAAATTGTAGACTTGAAACATTCTCAGTGAATGGATGTTAAATATAGGGTAGGGTGAAGAAACAAGTGTTGGACACACCAACCACACTAAGAGGGGGGGGGGTGAATTAGTGTGTGGAATTTTACTACTTTTCTTGTTTCAAGTTAGCAATTATTTCAAAACATAATTTTACACATCATCAATGTAAGATTGTATGTAGTCATTCACCAATGACATCTATAAATAATTAAGAGCAATCAATTCATAAGCACAATGAACACACGAGATACCATATGTTTGTATAAGCGTTTGTGTTATTTTATATATGTTACTACAATCACAAGGGTTTTCCCATCACCAACTGTTTTTTATCAACACCAACTGAAGTAAAGAGCACAAACTCCTAGGAGAGCACCAACTCTCAAGCAAGAATCAACTTGCCACAAGACTCAACTTGATGATATAATGCAATCTATCCAACTATAATTGATCTAGTAGTACAAACACCTCAAATACCAGTCATCCATTTATTGAACCTGCTCCAGCTCATGATTAGAGGTATACAACAAATGATCATCACCACACTTCATCTTCTCTCTGAAATTCACACCTTTTTCACTTAATCTTCTCTTTGAAATTCACACCTTACTGTGCCAAAAAATCACCATACCAGAAATCACCAACCTCAAGTGTAGATCCACTTATTCACCCACTCACACACCTTTTCAAAATGAACCAAGCATAGTTTTATTTATAATCTTTCATTCTCAACTTTAGTTTAGTTTTAGGGCTGACTTGTGCCACAAGTTACAACTAACTTACCCACTTACAAAAACTTTGGGACCAATGCATAACCACCATTGACCATCATTTTGGGTCTTCAACTTAAACCTGTCATACCTCCTATCACCAGAAATGGCACGATGAGTTCTAACCTTCATATGATTTCAACAACCATTTGACCTATTTTTCATGAATTGATCACAGGTATGGATCGATTTCTTTTGTCTCTGCGAATGTTGCATAAATCAAATTCTATAGAGGTGCTTCCTTCAAACCATTTACATGTGACCATCTTCAAAAAACCACAGGATTATTAATTTAAGCGATGTTCTCAGTGCCTCACAACTTATGTGTTCATAACTCGTGACCGAGGGCTGGAACCTTGTCCTCTAGACTTTGGCCTTCAGGAGAATTCTCTCTTAGAATCATCTAGTATTGCAAAGTTTGACCTTCCCAAAGTGGTTACTTATCACAAGGATATATCCAATGGTTGGCGTGATTTCCGGAACCAAATAAATGCTCTACATCCAATCCTTACTTATCCTTTTTCTGCTTAATCTAGTGGCTATGAATTAATCAAATATTGAGTTGGACGACCACTATTTACTTTGGGACTTTGGGACTCTGGGGATTTGGAGGTCCAAGTAATTGTTGCTCCAATTTCCACCGGAGTTGGTCAGCACCGAAGTGGTCAACATGGGATTTCTTACGTTATCTTTCCACTACGTTTTAATTTAACGGTCATGCGAGAATCCATAGGATCTTATATCAACGGCCAACGTTAGTTCGTGACTACGTGCTTCGACGCTTCAGGTAGTTACTGGTGGTAAATGCTAGTTTCCCATGAAGGAAATACTCTCGGAGTGACATAACTTGCTGATGTCACTACTGACTTGGCACTGGCGGAGTGGCTACCACGTGTCACCTAGATTTGTGACTTACATAACCTAAAGTGCCATATGGACCTAGACACTTTTCACCATCTAATTGTGCCACGTGTCCTTGCTGATGTGGTCTTGCATATGTGGATCTCCTGATGTGTCACATGTACTCCTCCTGGATCTAACGATCATAGATTCATATGAATCCTTGATCCAATGACTGTGATCAGTTCTTAGATCAATGGTCGAGATTCATTTCTTCCTTCGGGGCTTCGGGCCTTTGCCATCAATCAACCTTCCAGAGTGCATTTCGTCGAAGTAGATTGAATGGTTGATATTCATTATTCTATTAGATGGATGATCCTAAATTTTCCATAGGTTTCAAACAAATCGATGACCATGACTTGATTTGCAGTTGAGTGGATGGTTCTTGTTCACTTCAGGAATTCGAAGCTTTGGGACTACGACCTTTGCAGTCTTCCAACTCCTCCAGAGAAAATTCCGTCAGATTACGTATTAGCACTTTCTGCTTGATATATTTTCATAATTCCAGGAGCTAGGACCATGGGCTTAGGAAAAAAGGATCTCCGCTCTTCGGGTATTCGTCTATTCGTGACTCCAGGGCTCTGGGCTACTCAAACTCTAAGAAGTTTAATCCCTCTAGAGTGTTTACCTACCAAGTAAGTCATACAACTGTGGTGACTGCTTGCAGTTAGTTGTTTAGTACACCTTACGCTATCCTTCCACTGTGCTTGATCTAATGGTAGAGAATGCTACCGAAGTAGATCAACGATCAGGGATGATTTCATAGTCCCAACTAGCATGACGTTTAAAACCGTCATCGAGTTCTGCAATGGAAACTGCTCATTGGTAGTGGAACCGATGCCAACTGTTGATCTTTCTGAATCTACAGTTGATGGTATAGGATGATTGCAGAAGTTAAACATGCATGGATGTTAGTTCTGCCTCCAATCTCCCCAATTTCTCTCCACCTTAGATCTTACTTGTGCTGATCCGATGGTCAAGACTTAATCAAGTGTTGATCCGAAGGTACTTATCTACAGTTCCTAGATCTGATGACTATTGTAGCATTCTTCTTCAAAGTCCAAATTCATCCTTCGACGATCATGATCTATTCTGATTCCTTATCGAATGGATCCTGTGCATTATCTCTTTCGAGCTTCGATTATTTTTCTTCCTTCTAATCTATTCATCACTATTTCTTCTGAGCTTTTAATAACGTTATTCTGCACCTTGTTTTTCATCAATGACAATTCATCATAAAAACTCATCATATTATCACATTGAATTCGACTGTTGACATCAATGACAATATATCCAACAATATCCCCCTTTGTCATTGATGGCAACAAACCAACTTCATGCAAAAACTCCTCCTGTGATGATGCTTCTCTCTCTGAAGTTGTTGTCCCCCTTTGACATCAATGGAAAAGGGTTGCTCCCCCTATGATTAATCTATGTCTATCTATATGTTGTTGACCAAAATATGAACTTGGGTAACTACCCCTGCAATCATGCTCTTCCTACCTCAACTGAATGAATCCCCCTGCAAATCTGCTCTTTCTGCCTCTGACTGCTCTCCCCCTTTGTTTCTAAAAGGGTAGCTCTTCATGAAAAGTTCTCTCCTCCTGTCATATCTACAATATTCCATGCACACCACTATATAGAACATACTGCTGCCGCTATGGATACTGCTTCCCTACTGGAAAACTGCACAACTGTAGCTCATACTTATCAAACGATCCTTGGACCTGTCCATTGCTTCTTTATCGATCTCTAAACAGATGTACGCATCTCTATCCATGATGCTTCTCTACTGTACAATTCTTTAAATTCATCCGAGAGACTTTTATACTCTTCTTTCTGCATGACAACAATTCTTTGTGCAACAATTAAATCCACTCATGTTCACTTGTTCAGTCTTTGCTATCCACATCTGTGAGTGTCCTGGTTTCTTGGCCTTTGTTCTTTGATATTCTAGTATTGCAACTTCATTTTTCTTCCATGTTTCATTTACTCTTCTTGTCATATTGTATGAATAATTTCTCATTTTCTGTCTCCTTGAGTTCCAACAGTCCTAGGATTTGTGGCCAAATCCACCACAACTATAGCATCTCATAATGTGATAATGTGCAACAATATGTCCAAAAATATTGCATTTCCAACATCTTACAATGTTGTTGAACCTAACAACTTGTTTTCTTCCATGATGCCTACAATCCAATGCTTTATGAACATATTCATTACAAGAAAATAAATTACCATTAAAAACAGTTTCATACCTTCCCCTTTGACTCATCCTTGAAGGTGTTTCTCTTCTAAACTTTCTTTCAGGTGTAGGAGTAGCTTCTTGATGTCTTCCTTGATCTGATCTTCTGAATATTGTAGTTTTTCTTTCACTCTTTGAACATGGAGAACATGCATTAGACCTGCTTTCACCCTTTACAAATGAAGGACCCGTATCAAGCTTCATAGGAGTAGCTTCTTGATGTTTTCCTTGATCTGATCTTCTTAAGATTGTAGTTTTGCTTTCCATCTTTGAATATGAAGGACATGCATCATACTTGTTTTCACCCTTTACAAATGAAGGACCTGCATCAAGATTCATAGGAGTATCAATTTCTTCCTTATTGTAGCCAAGACCGGATTTATCATTTGGTGATCTTTGACTATCCAAGATCTCATCCAAGATCATAGATTTGTTCAAGAACTTGACATGGGTGTTTGAATTCTCAACTTTATTTCTAAGATTCACAACTTCTGCTTCCAGCTTATGACATGACTCTTTCCTTTCGTTCAATTGGTTCCTTACTACCTCATCTCTTCTTTTGGATTCTTCAAGTAGGGTCTTTAGATTGACATTGCTTTCTCTTAGTTATTTTAGATCTGCAAGGTTTCTGCTAAGCTCATCATCTTCCTTCTTCTTTTCTTTTGCTTGAATGATTTCATTCTTCAATTTCTTGATCTCCTCTTCTTTTTATTCTAACTAAATATCTTGCTCAGATATGACCTTTTCATTGTCTTTGAGCATTTCCTTTATTTCTAAGATATTCTTTTGATTCTTTTCAAGAAATTATATAGTGTACTCATACATATAGCTATAGTTTGAATAAGTATGGTCATAGTTGTATTCAACAAAACCATAATCAATTTTTTGTTTAATATTTGATAGTTCTTCTTCTACTTTTTCCATGGGATAAATGCTAACATTTTTTTCTTCTATTGTATCTGAATCTTCTTCTTTACTTGCAGGAGAAAAATCAATATCAACATTATTACAATCAAAAGATTATGGAGAGTCTTTACCTTAATTGATGTCTGAGTCTTCCTTCTCATCCTTGATAGGAATGTATTCTGTGTCTTATTTTTTGATTTGATACACCTTTTCTAACTTCATCCATAAGTCCTTGGTGGATGTGCATAGTCCCATGCTTGCTTTGACAATATATGATAGTACATTGATAAGAATCTTCAATGCCACTTCATTTTTCTTTCTTACTCTTCTTTGGGTTGCAAACTTGGATAGATTCTTCAAGGTAGTTAAGTGCCATGGCTTAATTACTACTGAATCCCAAACTCCAGATCCTCTTAACTTCATATATTGTTTCATATTTTCCCTCCATGAAGAATAATGTATTCCATCAAATAAGGGAGATTCATTTGTGGAGAGAGCCAATTGTCCACCCATTTCTTCAGAATCTACTTTCCACTGATTAAAATATGTTGAAGGCACCGACTATGATACCAATTGTTGGACACACCAACTACACTAAGGGGGGGGGGGGGGGGGGGGTGAATTAGTGTGTGGAATTTTTACTTCTTGTTTCAAGTTAGCAATTATTTCAAAACATAATTTTACTCATCATTGTTGTAAGATTGTATGTATCCATTCACCAATGACATCTATCAATAATTAAGAGCAATCAATTCATAAGTGCAATGAAAACAACAGATACCATATGTTTGTATAAGCATTTGTATGATTATATATATGTGACTACAATCATGGGGGTTTTCCTAGCACCAACTGAAGTAAGGAGCACCAACTCTTAGGAGATCACCAACTCTCAAGCAAGACTCAACTTTCCAATAGAATGCAATTTATCCAACTAGAATTGATCTAGTAGTACAACCAAATCAAATACCAGTGTTAAGCCATAAATAGTGGAACATTACCCCTTAATTGGGTCATATTACATTATTAATGTTACTTTATTTATGTCGGCTTGGGTCCATTAGTTGTAATTGTACCTCCTAGTCTCCTATATATACCAAGGATACATTTTCATTTGGAATCATTTTGTATTTGGACATTTATGTGGGTATAAGGAAGAGGATTATTATATGAATTTCTCTCTTTTTCAAGGCGTTGAGTACTTATTCTGGGGTTTTTCTATGCTATATTGATATTTGGCTCTTAACATATGGTATCCGAGCTCAAGGTCTTGGGGTTTCACTGCTACATCTGAGACACCTTGGAATTTTTGCTATAATTGTTTTTCTACGACATTTAAGAAGGAACCCCTTGGAGGATATTTAGTATATGGATCAAGGTACATTAGGTTCAAATTTCAGCTCCATAGGCCTTATTCTTTCGGATATACAACCTGTGTAAGATAGGGCTCTCGAATCATCTTAAATTGAGTCATCACAGAATTTTCACTATAAATTTTTTTTCTGTAACGTTTCAGACTCTGAAATATATAGGATATTCACATAAATTATTAAAATATCTGTGATAAAAAATTCAGCTCCTGGGTCATATTACATTTGTAGATACACCCTGTAGAAAATAGGGTATATGACTAGTCCTATTGACTAGTCTCAAACAAGTGTTCCGGGTAAAACAATCATAAATTATTCCTAGAGTATCCAAATTGAGTGAGACCAGTTGCATTGGATAGTGGACAGTCTATAGTATTTTGGGTACAATTTTCAGAATTTTATATCATTTATTTGCGGGGCACGCTATACAAGTGAAATCTCTTGGAAAGGCCAAAAATAAGAAAGTTGTGGGGAAGTTACCATAAATTCCACTTGGCACATCCAAATTTGATCAGACCTGTGGCATTGCAGAGAATAAATATCAGAGAACTACAAAAAAGAAAATTCCATACCCATAAGGGCCAAATTTTTGGAGATACAACAGAAGAAAGATTGTCTAGCAAAACCTCCTCAAAATCAAGGTTTAAAAGTGATACTTTGCCAATATGCCACCAAAAAAGGGAACTTCTACACCAAATAAGCCTCCAGATAGTCCTAATTGGAATCTTGATGAAGGTGAACAAATGCGTAGGGACATAAATGATTTACAAAAGAAGACAATGACGAAAGATGAACTACAAGGGATGATGGATGGTTTAAAAAGGGAGATCATGGAAGGATTGAAAATTTTCTTAATAGAGAGGACACCTGAAAGTGAAAATGTATCCCATGAAATTCATGATGAGGACACATGAAAGATGAATCAAGAATGGAGAAACTCCAACTTTGGGTTGAATACCAACCACATTCTTAAGATCAATATGAAGAATTTTGATGACAAGGAACCAATCACATGGATACTTCAGATGGAGAAATTCTTTGATCTACATGATGTGCCACATACACAAAAGGTACGAATTGCTTCTTTATATTTAGAACCCAATTAATTTGTGTGGTATTGATGGATTTTTTCTCGCAAATCACTCGTCACTTGGACAATTTTCACGGAAGAAATGATAGCACACTACGAGGATACAAGGAGCAATACATTCTTTATCCAATTGATAAATCTCAAGCAAAAGGGTTCAGTTACAGAGCACATTGAGAACTTCCAAAGATTGAATATAAAGGTAATAGATATTCCAGATGATCACTTGATTGATGTATTCATAGGAACTTTAAGGGATAACATTCAACATGAGGTTCACCTTTGGGAACCCAAATCATTGGAGAATTCATTTAGGGTGGCAAGAAATGTTTCAAGTAAAAATATGGCTATGGCTACTAGAAGGACCACTCCTAACATATATCAAGAGAATAATGCTCCTTCTTCTGAAAAAACTCAACCTACAAGGTCGACACCTCAACAATTGGAGGAAATAAAAGCAAAAGGTTTATGCTTTAATTGTGACAACAAGTACAGTAAGGGACATAAGTGTGGTGAGAATAAATTATTCTACATATATTGTGAACAGGAAGAAGAAGAAGAAGAAGAACAAGAACCGTCTCAAGATGAAAACATAGAATCAATTTCTTCTGAAGAGTTGACACCCACGATATCGTGTAATGAATGATCTAGAATTAGCACTCCTCAAACCCTCAAGATCGAAGGATATATCAAAAATAAAAAGGTAATAGTCCTAATTGATTCTGGTAGTACTCATAATTTCATTCACTATAAATTAGCCAAAGCTCTCAATTTCTTTGTATATCCAGTGCTAGAGTTTCAAGTAATGATTGCAGATGGAGGAACTATGAATTGCTCAGGAAAATGCAATAAGATCAATCTTACTATGGGGGAATATGTAATGAATAGTCCAATGATTGATATACCCATGGGTGTTGCTAATGTCATACTAGGAATCCAATGGTTATAATCATTAGGAACAATGGATTTTAATTTTCAAGAACTTTTCATGAAATTTTCATTAGAAGGAAAATAAATTGAGTTAAGAGGTATCACAGGGAAACCCAGTAAGGTGATAAGCTCTAATGGCATGACAAAATTATTGAAAAAGATGCATCAAGGTGTAATTGAACAACTATTCTAACTAGATGTTCAAACATCTAAACCATCTATTTCCCTAGATCTCCAAGGGATCATTGATAAGAATTCCAAAGTATTTGAAGAAATTCCCAAAGGTATTCCACCCACTCAAAATCATGATCATGATATTCAACTAATTCCTGGGAGTTTTCCTACTAACATCAGGCCATACATATACCCTTATGCCCAGAAGAGTGAAATTGAGCGTATGGTTGATGAAATGTTAGAGGCTGGCATTATTAGACCTAGCCAAAGTTCTTACTCTGCACCGATGGTAATGGTACTCAAGAGAGATGGCTCATGGCATATGTGTCAAGATTATAGAGAGCTCAACAAGATCACTATTAAAGATAAGTTTCCCATTCGCGTCATTGATGAATTGTTATATGAACTACATGGAGCAATCTATTTCACAAAGTTGGATCTTCGTTCAGGGTATCATCATATTAGAATGAAGGAAGAAGATATCCCAAAAAACAACATTTTGAACTCATGAAGGCCATTATGAATTTTTGGTCATTCTTTTTGGCCTTACAAATGCACCTTCCACATTCCAAGGGTTGATGAATTGCATTTTCAAGCCCTTCCTTCTAAAATTTGTGTTAGTATTTTTTGATGATATACTAATCTATAGCAAGTCTTGGGAGGATCATGTGCGACATGTTGACAAGGTGCTACAACTAGTAAAGGAGCAACAACTATATGCCAAACCATCCAATTGTTTCTTTGGGGTGAAGGAGGTAGAGTATTTGGGGCATAGTGTATCTCATGAAGGTGTCAAGGTAGAACCTAACAAGATTAAGGCCATGATGGATTGGCCGATTCCCAAAACATTGAATAATCTTAGAGGATTTTTGGGTTTGACAGGTTACTATTGCAAGTTTGTTCGACACTATGGAAGAGTAACAACACCTTTAAAGCCGCTAACTAAGAAGGATGCATTTTCATGGACTCCAGAGGCAACTAAATCTATTGAACAACTTAAAGAGGTGATGTGCAAAGCTCCCGTCTTGACCACTCCAAACTTCACAAAAACCTTTATTGTGGAATGTGATTCCTCGGGAAATGGAATTGGTGATGTCCTAATGCAAGAAGGAAGGCCCCTGGAGTTTGAAAGTCAACCACTCAAGGGAAGGGACTTACACAAACCCATTTATGAGAAGGAAATTATGGCATTACTACATGCATTGAAGAAATGGCGCCTTTACCTAATAGGTAGGCACTTCAAGGTCAAAACAAATCATGATAGTCTTAAATACTTCTTGGAACAAAGACTATATTCAGAAGAACAACAAAAATGGGTGACGAAGATATTGGGTTATGATTTTGAAATCGTCTATTAAAAAGGGAAGAAAAATGTTGTGGCAGATGCACTCTCAAGAAAGGATGAAGATGTTGAGGCTTTTCTCTGTGCTATCTCTATCATCCAACCCGATTGGATAATAGAATCAAGGGATGAATGGAAGAATGATGAAAACCTGTGGATTCTCATTCAAAGGTTGCAGCAGGATTCCAGTGCATCAGATACATTTACATGGAAACATGATTCACTATGGTACACAGATCGCTTATATTTATGTAAGAACTCCCAAATCGAACAAAAGGTACTATTGGAATTGCACACTTCTCCGGTAGGAGGGCACTCGAGATTTTTGAAAACCTACCATAGGTTCAAGAAGGAATTTTTTGGGGATGGCCTTAAAACTGATGTTCAAAGGTTTGTGGAAGAATGTTTGGTTTTCCAACAAAATAAGGTGGAAACAATTAAGACCCCAGGTAGTTTACAACCATTATCCATCCCAAGTCAGCGATGGGAGGATATTTCCATGGATTTCATCACAGTGTTATCGAAGTCTGAAGGAAAGAGTGTCATCATGGTGATTTTTGATAGAATGACCAAGTATGCACACTTTTATGCACTCTCTCATCCCTTCAAATCCAGTACAGTTTCCACCACATTCATGGAGACAATTCAAAAGCTAAATGGAATCCCAAATATTATTATAAGTGGCAGAGATCCCATCTTCACTGGACATTTTTGGACATAATTATTTTTTGTTTGGGTACTCAATTGGCTCATAGCTCATCCTATCATCCTCAATCTGATGGAAAAACCAAGATAGTGAACAAATGTCTGGAAGGCTACCTTCGTTTCTTTGTCTCTGATAAACAAACACAATGGTTCAAATGGTTACCCTTGGAAGAACGGTGGTATAACACTTCCTTTCATACTGCAACAAAAATGAAACCATTTATGGCACTCTATGGATACCACCCTCCTTCCATCGCTTCTTCTCTAAAATAAAAATCTAAGGTTCAAGCAGTGGAAGATCACATCGAGCATCAACAACAAGTTCTCCAAATCTTAAAGGACAACCTGACCATGACACAAAATCACATGAAACAACAAGTAGATCAACATCGTAGTGAAAGAAGTTTTGAAGTAGGGGATTAGGTGTTTTTAAGACTAAAACCATACAAATAGATGTCCCTCAAGCAAGACAATAAGGATACTAAATTATCACCAAAGTAATATGGCCCTTATAAGGTGTTGCAAAATATTGGTACTATGGTATACAAATTGGAGTTGCCTGCATCTTCATGAGTACACCCATTTTTCCATGTTTCATGCTTAAAGAAGGTTACAAGTGACAAGATCCTAGTTCAAACTATATTTCTAGAACTTGACGAGGAAGGAAAAATCATATTGGAGCCTGAAGCCATCACCAACACAAGAATTCTCCAGCTGAGGAATATATCCATTTTAGAGTATCTCATTAAATGGAGGAAACTACCGGCTGAAGATTCCACTTGGGAAGATGAGTCTTTTATACAAAAGCATCCATAGTTACTCAAGCATTGCAGACAACACTTGTCTCAAGGGGAGGGGCATGTTAAGCCCTAAATAATGGCACATTACCCCTTAATTGGGGCATATTACATTAGTAATGTTAGTTTATTTATGTCGGCTTGGGTCCATTATTTGTAATTGTACTTCCTAGTCTCCTATATATACCAAGGAGACATTTTCATTTGGAATCATCTTGTATTTGGACATTTATGTGGGTATAAGGAGGTTACTCCCTCGAAGAGGCTTATTATCTAAATTTCTCTCTTTTTCAAGGAGTTGAGTACTTATTCTGAGGTTTTTCTATGCTATATTGATATTTGGTTCTTAACAACCAGTGATCCATTTATTGAATCTACTTCAACTCATGATCAGAGGTCTACAACAAATGCTCATAACCACACTTCATATTCTCTCTGAAATTCACACCTTCTTAACTTCATCTTCTCTCTAAAATTCTCACTTTGTTGTTCCAAAGGATCACCATACCAGAAATCACTGACCTCAAGTGCAGATCCACTTATTCACCCAGTCACACACCTTTTCAAAATGAACCAAGCATAGTTGTATTTATAATCTTTCATGCTCAACTTTAGTTTAGTTTTAGGGCCGACTTGTGCCACAAGTTACAACTAACTTGCCCACTTACAAAAACTTTGGGACCATTACATAACCATCATTGACCATCATTCCAAGTCTTCAACTTAAACCCCTCATACTGCCTATCACCAAAAAGGGTACAATGAGTTCTAACCTTCATATGCTTTCAAAAACCATTTGACCTGTTTTTCATAAATCGATCACAGGTATGGATCGATTTATTTTTTCTCTGTGAATGTTGCATAAATTGAATTATGTAGAGGTGCTTCCTTCAAACCATTTACATGTGACCATCTTTACAAAACCACAGGCTTATTAATTTAAGCGATGTTCTTAGCACTTCACAACTTATGTGTTCGTAACCCGTGACCGGGGGTTGAAACCTTGTCCTTTGGACTTGATCCTTTGGGTGAATTCTCTCTTAGAATCATCCAATATTCCAAAGTTTGACCTTTACGAAGTGGTTAATTCTCACAAGGATTGATCCTATGGTTGGTGTGATTCTCATAACCAAATCAACTATCTAGATCCAATCCTCACTTATCCTTTTATAGCTTAATCCAACGACTATGAATTAATCAAAGGTGGAGATGGATGACCACTATTTACTTCAGGATTTCAGGATTCCCAAGCTTTGAAGGTCCAAGGAATTTTTTCCTCCAATTTCCACCGGAGTTGGTCAACGTCGAAGTGGTCAACATGGGAGTGCTTACATTATCTTTCCACTATGTTTTGATCTAAAAATCATGTGAGAATATGAAGGATCTTAGATCAATGACCATCGTTAGTTCGTGACTTCACGCTTCGACGCTTCGGGTAGTTACTGGTAGTAGACACTGGTTTCCCCCAAAGGATATACTCCCAGAGTGACATAAATTGCTGACGTCACTGATGACTTGGCACTGGCCGAGTGGCTTCCATGTGTCACCTAGATTCATGACTTACATAACCTAAAGTGCCATCTAGACCTAGATACTTATCACCATCTAATTTTTCCATGTGTCCTTGCTAATGTGGTCTTCCAGACGTGGATCTCCTGATGTGTCACATGTCCTCCTCCTGGATCTAATGGTCGTAGGTTCATAAGAATCCTTGATCCAACGACTGTGATCATTTCTTAAATAAATGGTCCAAATTCATTTCTTCCTTCGACCTTTGCAATCATTCAACCTTCTGAAGTGCATTTCACTGAAGTATATCGGATGGTAGATATTTGTTCTTCCGTTATATGGACAATCCTGAATTGTCCGGAGGTTTCAAAAAAATCGATGGCCATGAGTTGATTTACAAATGAGTGGATGGTTCTCATTCTCTTTGGGAATTCATAACTTTGGGACTTCGACCTTTGCAGTCTTCCAACTCTCCCAGAGCAAATTCCACTGGAGTGCGTATTAGCACTTTCTGCTTGATTCTTTTCATAAGTCCAGGAGCTAGGACCATGGGATTAGGAAAAATGGAGCTCTTCTCTTTCAGTATTAGTCTATTCATGACTCTAGGGCTCCAGGCTACTCGAACTCTAAGAAGTTCAATCCCTCCAAAGTGTTTACCTACCGAATAAGTCATACATCTGTGGTGATTTCTTGCTATCAATTGTTTAGTACACCTTATGCTATCCTTCCACTGTGTGTGATCAAACGGTTGAGAATTCTCTTGGAGTAGATCAATGATCATTGATGATTGCAGAGTCTCAACTATCACGAAATTTAAAACTTTCGTCGAGTTCCACACTGGAAATTTCTCGTTGGTAGTGGAACTGATGCAAACCGTTGATCTTGATGAATCTACAGGTCGATGGTCTAGGAGGATTGCAGAGGTTAAACATGCACGGATGTTAGTTCTACCTCCAATATTTGAAATTTCGCTCCACCATAGATATTACTTGTGTTGATCTGACAGTCAGGACTTGATTGGATGTTGATCCGACGGTCCATCTCTGCAGTTCCCAGATCTGACGACTGATGTAGAATTTTTCTTCAAAGGATGACTTCATCCTTCGACGGTCACGATCTACTCTGATTCCTTATTGAATGACTCCTGCGCGTTACCTCTTCTGAGATTTGATTAATGTTATTCCTTCTGATCTGTTCATCCCTATTTCTTCTGAGCTTTTAATAATGTTCTTCTGCACCCTGTTTGTCATCAATGACAATTCATCATAAAAGCTCATCATCACATCACACTGACTTCGAATGTTGACATCAATGACAACACATCAATGAAAATATGTCCAACAACAAGTGACTTTTCCCAATCCATAGGAGAGAAATAAATCCATGTGTAGATGAAATATATCCAAGAACATGTTAGTAGCACCACATCTCAAAGAAAAATAAGTACCATAACATTTAAAATTTTATTCTAAAACAAAAATAAAATACATAAATCAATAAAATGAAAGCACACAAGTAAGAAAGGTTAAGAGACTTAAAGTAGTACAAGGATGCCCCATGGTATTAGATATTACCTTGATAGAACATCTTCATAACTTTCCCATTCACAATAAAAGGCATTTTCTCAACATCCAAATGACTTGGATGGAAATAATTATTACCTATAAAATATTCAATTTTGTAAGGACCCAACAAAAGACTTTCAAACTTACCATGTTTATGATTTGGATTGGATCATTATATTTTTTTTCATATATCTCTATCCTTTTAGAGTGGAAAAATTTGGAGGAATCAACTTGTAGGGCCATTTTAGTGGTAGGTCCTAGTTTGGAAAATTGGAGTCCAGAACCTTTCAGAGCTATTTTGAGGCATTAAATAAATTTTTTTTTTGTGGTTCTAGTTTCCAAAATTTGTGCACACCCCCTTGAAAGTATTGTACAATTCTATACCTTTCCAATGGTATAGACCGTGCGTCAATCAAAGTTCGTATGCAAAAGTTATGCTTCCTGCAAGTTGACCTACCATGTTGACCACCATGGTACAAGAGGATGCCACTTCAACCCCCATTACTCATGCATACGGGGCCAAACATGTATGTAATTTCAAGAAGATTCTATAAGGTTCAAAACCCTATCACAATTGAGGGTTGAGGAACTCAAAAACTTACCCCTAGATTTCTATCAGGCTATGTTAAATACCAGTCCACTAGGAGGAGGAGGGGTTCCATTCCTTTGCATTGTATCTTGTTTCACAGCTGAGTAGAACATCTAAGAGTGGTATTATATGAAAATAAAAGAGGAGGAGAGATTATGTAGAAACCATACAGACCACAGGTTAAAGGAAAATCCACGAAGAGTGCCTCTTTCTTTATACGTGCATCATTTCTATACCAAAGAAAAGAGAGCAAAGTAGCCTCACCTTCTAGCTGGGTTTTCTCCTGTATTGGGTTTCCCATGTAATATCTTGTGTTTATTTGTGGATGGTGTGATTGTGTTTTATTGTTCTCTATTTGTTTTTTATCTATTTCAAGCATAAGCAAAAAATCAGTAACTAAATATTGTGGAGATCTAAAGGAAAAATAACTTTAATAGTAAAGATTTAAGTATTTTATTAGATTTGTTGTGATGAATTGTTCCAGTTGAATATACACGAAATTTTATAGATCATATTGGTATCATAACAACATTTTCTTTTGGGAATTTGTGGGAAGTTTTAGTATCCAAGAATCAACTTAAAGAGAAGTCACAAAAACCCTAGCCATGGCAGATGAGTATGTTAATAATAACCCTCGAGATCCAGTAGAAGAGATATTTGAGAGGTTGGAAGTGAAAGTTGTCGACATCAATCACAATATGAACTTCCTCATGGTGGATCTAGCAATAAATCTTAGACCATTTGGAGATGATGGAGGATCTAAATCAGAGATCATATCAGAGGGGAAGTCAGGAGATCAAGAAGACTCAAGAAAGGAGTCACGGAAATAATCCGAGAAAGAGTAGCCAAGTTTGAGTGTCGTGAACCCCTCACAATCCCTATTCAATATGGAAGCAAAAGTGGACATAAATCCATACCAAGATGATATCGATAAATTAAAGATTTCATTTGCTAGATTGAAGTTAGAGGGACATGCTTTAACCTGGTGGGAAATCCATACAGAAACACTTAGGTTGGAGGTTGTTCTGCCAGTAACTAGGTGGGAGGACTTCAAAACCCTAATCAAGTTCAAATTATACCCTATCAGGTATGTAGAGGACCAATGGATCTAGTGGCACTAATTTAGGTAGAGATAGGGGAAAAGTGTATGGGAGTACACCACTGAGTTTAGAAAGATGGCCATCATGCTAGGTATCTCTCCCAAGAATATAGATATACTCCTCAAGTATCTGGGGGGTTTACATAGTCATTTATGAAAGAAGGTGAGGCTCTTCAAGCTAATGAAAGTGGATGAGGTGTGTGTACAGGCATAATACCTGGAAAACATAGGCCAAAAGAAGGGGAAACCAAGTGGTTCAAAGAAAAAAGAGCACTAGGAATCTTCCAAGGAGGGTAAGAAGAAGTGGAAATGGGGAAAATATAAGAAGAAAACAACCACTACTCATCGGTGAAAATATATTAGAAACCATTGCAATCATTGCAACATTGATGGCCACATCGAGGAAAAATGATTCAAACTACATCGAGAACCGAGCCTAAATAACCGCAAGAAGGACGAAAAGAAAAAGAACCTTCTAGAAATAGATTCAAGCAATCAAGTTGAAAGTATCTTAGATGTGGATGAAAATATTTTCTGCACGTATGTGTAGAAAGAGGTTGTTATATTCCAAAAATTCCACATCTATGCATCCAAGACATTGGCCCATCCATTTGCATACTTTTTCAAACATACTACTGAGGTTTCCTTCTAAAAAACCACTTTTTGGATAATGTACATGTCATGCTGCACTATGAGCCTGCATACACACATGTGTTTCATGCTATTTATCCCACATACACACGCTTGTTGCATGCCAAGTAGCCCGCGTTTACCTCCAAAAGTTGCAAAAAATATAAAATTGCACGGATTCCGGCAAAGTTTACAAGCTATGGAGGGTTTCCTAACCATTTTACCCCTTGTAGCCTGTCCTCAAACCAAATAACCATCTTTTTATTATATAAAAATAGGTCTTGTGGAGACATTTAGAGATATGAACAAGATAATAAGAAAACTCTGCCAAAATCCTTTCCCTCTCATTTCCCAAGTTTTGCATCTTGCTCTGAGTTTTAGCCTAAACTTTCCCTCTTGGCCATTCTCCCTATGCAACCCTTCCTTCTTCCCTAAATGGCATGTTGGTTGTGAGAATTTTATGTGGGATTGGTGCACTTGGAGCCCTGACAACGAAGCCTAGACTTGGTTCATAGAGCGATGTTCGAAAGAAAAGGTTGTAACCTTTCATCTTGTATATGAATAAAAGAGATTATTTTTGTCCCAAAACTCTATGTGTACATGTTCTTTCTTATTTTGATAATTTATATCTATATTTAGGATTTTAAGTAATTACTAGAGATTGTATATGTTGTTGTGTTGTATTCTTAACCCCTTGCAGGTCATATTTGGGAAGTTATCTATGATCTAAGAGGCAACAACAACTTGAAGAGGTCTACATCAAATATAGGGATTCAAGGTGAACTCATTAACCTTCTCTTCTCTCTTTCTCTTATCACTTAGTCTAGATTGTTTTGGGGTAGATTAGAGATAAGTCATTATTTTAAGGGAGTTATCACTTTGCCTATTCCTTAGACCCAGTTTAGGGGGAATTTCCCCATAGAAGAATTTTCGACCCCACTGGGGACATAGGCACATCAGGATCCCTCAAGAAATTGATCCCTGTGTAGGGGTAGTCTTCAATCGTAGGAATTTGACGTGCCCACCAGTCAAAGAATTTGTTGTCGACGACCTCCTGCATTCTCCCTACACCCTATCTAGGTAACAAAGCTACACATATACATAATGGTGGAAAGGAGGCAATATTCCCTTGTACTGTCTCTCGTGGGCTAAGGCTTGACACTCTCTCAAAAAATAAAGTGCACAACATGGTCCCAAACCCGAAGTTCGTGTTTGTTCCTTTTCGATAGTTGGTCAATTGTTTCTTAATACATGTGAGCATCGTGGTGCTCTAGTAAAATATGGTGGCTTGTAGGCATCGAGCTACACAATGTCTCTGTGTATGCGAAGCTTGATGAAGTGTTTCAGATCTCGTAATCCACCGAATCATATAAAGTACTATCCACAAGTTGAGGCTTGTTATCTTATGAATTGGCACATGAGATCCTACTTTCTTAGTGCCATCCTTACAATACATACCAATATAGTCCTCTATGTTGTGGGGTCCTCGAGGAAAAGTCCTCAAGTTAACCGGTCCCCCTCCTGGAAATACTGGTCAAAAAATATATATCCTCAGTAGTCGGAGTTAATGATTGGCCTTCTCGCATGAAGGTCTCTGCGTATTGAGTATCCTAGGTTGTGCCCTCATGAATAGGAAATGAAAGAACTTCCATATCCCACATTTCTTTAGCATAGAAATGGCCCTTGGATCCTATTCGACCAAGATTTATAACTCATGTTCTCTCTCTCTCCAATGGACATACATCCTGTTGCATTAAAAGTTTTGAGGTTAGTCCCCTTTTTAATGTTTTTGAAATATTTACAGAGATGTACGTGGGATGCCTTTAAGACAATCACGTATATATGCATGCTATGTTTTTCTCAGTTCACATATATATGCGTGATGAGCATGGATAGCCCGCGTACACACAAACCCAAATTTTTTGAAATGATGAGAGAGGTCATTTGTACTTACTTGGTTAAGGTTTTAAGACTTTTCGTCCATCGTAGCTCCTTGAATTCACGTTTTAAGGAAGAGGGATTTTTTATTTTTTGGTTATTTTCCAATTTGCAATGGTTACAATGATATGTCTATTTATAGACTTTTTTGGCTCTTTTTTCCCTAGTTTGGTTCTCTTTTTCCCTATTCTTGGCTTGGTGGGTTCTTGAGTTTCTTTTTGGGGGATCTCTGGGCCGTTCTTATGAACTTTTTATTTTGGTTTGGTGTTTTTATGAGATGAGTTACACTCACATCATCCCGTGGTTAAGTTGTATTTTTCGACACTTGTATATAGGTTAGGTTCTCATCACCTTACATCTTTCATTTTGTTTATTTTTTCCTCTTTGTTAAAGGATCGATCCCATCAAAGTGTGACACATAAATTTTTATGCTGCTTTCGAAGTGTCATAATTAGGTGGTAGAGCCTCCCTCTACATGGATTCCCTAGGTAGATCCTTTGATGCATTTTGGAATCCATGCTATAAGTTTTCCATAGGCTTGGGAGTCTTTTTAGTCCCACCATGACTATGTGTTGAAGCCTCATTCTTCTTCATCTATTTCTGTCTTATACCCACAAGACTCCCTAAGAGCATGGTTTGTTGTCTTTCAAGATCGCTTAAACTTTGAAAGTGACATCTAACGAGAATTTATTTATTATTTTCGGTCTCATTCAGATTACTTAAGAAAAGAATCCCCCTGGAGTCTTCTTTAATCCCTTTTCAGACTCTCTAAAATTGAAAATATTGTCGAGCGATCTTGTTTCCCTTCATGCTCATCAAACTCAAATTTGAAGGAACATATGTCCAGTGATAGTTTAGCCCTTTTTTGGTTTGGATGGTTATTTTTACGAAAAAGGTACACCCTATGATCTACGGTTCGCTAGGAGAGTATTCTCAGGTGTAAGTTTAACCCTTTTTTGGGCCCGAGGGACTAAATTTGTGAAAAAGGGCCATTCTCTCTGGTTTTGGTTTATCACTTTTTCGGGACTTGGAGATTATATATAAAAAAGGAAACCCCTTGGAGTCCATAGTTAATCTCTTTTCAGACTCCCTAAATATGAAAATATTGTTGAGTGACCTTGCTCCTTTCAAACGCATTAATTGGTATAGAAGGAATATCTATTTGGCATAAGTTAAACCCTTTTTTCAACCAATAGATTACCTAGGAAAAAGGTATTCCTCGGGAGACAAGTCTCGCCGGGAGAGTTCTCCTAAGTTATGTTTTATACTTTTTCGGGCTCAGGGGACTAAATTACGAAAAAGGTGACGAGTCCATAGTTAAGCTCTTTTTAGACTCCTTAAAATAAAAAATATAGCTGAGTGATCTTGTCTCTATCACTCTCGTTAAAATGGTTTTGAAGAGACGTCATATCGGTATAATTTTAACCCTTTTCTGGACCGACTGGACTAATTACGAAAAAAAAATACTCTGGCCCTAGTGACCAGAAGAGTTCTCCGGGTATGATTTTATTCCTTTTTGGGCCTTGGAGACTAACTTTACGAAAAATATCACTTTGGAGTATTCTTTTAGTGTTTTTCAGACTCTCGAAATGTGAAAAACCATTGAGCTTACCTTCTCTAGTCTCATAAAACTTCACATGGAAGGAGGTCTTATTGTGTCATGTTGCTTGCATCGCATGTCTCATCCCTGCATCTTTTGGCCTAATGTCGACTTCATGTTGCTATTACTGAACCTTTAATGGATTCCTTAGGTGCAATCCTTGTATCTTTTTTACCCTTATGATCTGACACCTTAACCCTTGGAGGAATTTTCCCAAAGTGTCCTTATCATGCATATGTTCTTTTTCACTAAGCATCAATATGTTCTATGCACTTGGAACTAGTTTGCTTTCCCATGAAACTCGTTCTTCCTTTGTAACATATTATTCTTTTATTCCTTTTCAAGCTTGTTAAAAATTTGAAAAAGACAAAAAAATAAAATATTCCAAAAAGAGTGGATGAGATATACATTCTCTCTTATCGACAACAAGATAGTCACCCTTGGACAAAACACATCCTTATGTTTGTTCTTCAAGCATTGGGATCTAGTATGACCTTAGGAAGTTGTTCTCCTTACATAGAGTTGTGTCCTCCTCCATTTGGTTACTCTTCCAAACATTTGGAGAGTTTGTGGTGCCACCTGTATCACAGACTTATGTCAATAATATGCTTCCTGAGTGTCATCATTTTCTTGTGCTTTTTTCAAGGGAATTTTTTCCAACCTGAGATGACCATTCTGTAGTTGATCTCTTGAATTTCATGAGTTGGCGATCCCAAGAGTCTAGTCAATTTAACATTTGGAATCAATGAAGTTCTATACTTGATGATCAAGGTCCTCTAGTATTTCCCCGACTACATGTCGAAGACCTCAGAGTAGTGAGTCTTACACTCCTATTGTACTCTTACCTAATTTTTGAAGATATTGAAGTCATTTCTCGAGCTATGAAACTATCATCTCCAACCATGGGCATTGATGCTTCCTGATGTTTCATATCACATTGTACTTGTATATTTTCAGATGATTTTAAGCTGTAGATCCATTGTGTATTGTTCATGGCTACACTTTTTATTGGAATACATATTAGTCATGTAGCCATTATTTCTATATATATGACATGGATCTACAATGTACTTGATTGGAAGCCATGCTTATTTTATCCCGAGCATGGGTATGCCCGCCTCAGAGAGATTATAATTATTTTGCAGATGACACACTCATGAACACTCATCTCAGGCTCAGTCGACTCCATTCCTTCCCACTTTGTAAAGATGTTATAATGTATTTCATCCATCGGTTTCTCTTCTAACCTCACACATTAGGGGGCATCTGTTATAGTCCAAAAATGCCACAAATATGCATCCAAGACATTGGCCCATCCATTTTCATACTTTTCCAAACATACTATTGAGGTTTCCTTCTAAAAAACCACTTTTTGGATAATGTACACTCCCTGCTACACTATTAGCCTACACACACACACATGATTCATGCTAGTTATCCTGCATACATACTCTTGTTTCATGCTAAGTAGTCCGTGTTTACCTCCAAAAGTTACAAAAAATATAAAAGTTTGTGGATCCCGACAAAGTTTACAGGCTATGGATGGTTTCCTAACCATTTTAACCCTTATAGCCCGTCCCCAAATCGAATAACCATCTTTTTCTCATACAAAAGAGGTCTTGGGGAGTCATTTAGAGATATGAACTAGAGAATAAGAAAACTCTGCCAAAATTCTTTCCCTCTCATTGCCCAAGTTTTTCATCTTGCTATGAGTTTTAGCCTCAACTTTCTGATCCGAAAATGATCTTTTAAAGACTATGGTTAAGTTTATGCATGAATTATTTTACCATTTAGGATTTACAGAGAAGTATCTTAATGAAATAATGTTGCATCCATATAATAAGTAAAAACAACAAACCATAACAGCAATATTGATAACGGAGGTCGACACAAGTTTTCCTACGTCTCCGAGCCTTTGTCGTAGTGGGGAAGGCTTCTTATTAATCTTCAATGCTTAAAGAATACAAAAGAAAGGATTACATAACAACTCCTGAAACCATATTTAATATCTACAACTTCTGTACAGAAAAAAAAATCACCATTGGCTGGAACAAGTAATTCTGAGACTTTTGACTATGAAGTCAATTATGCTTAGCTCAACACCTTGGGCTCTAGAGGAAATTTTTTGTTCGGATACTCTGATGCAAAAACATAAGCGATATTTATACTCCTCTCAAAATTATGCAACTTTTGAGTATGAAGTCGACCTACTTTTGAATAGGCCCTCAACACCTCCCATCGACATGAATCCCAATGTTGTGCCTTGTCAGCTCCGTATAGTCTTGAACTGCGTGCCACAAAAACTCCTTTTTCTTGATTTTTGTTCCTGGGTAAATAAGCTAGACTCCGCCAAACTTAGCAATAATTAGCTAGATTTAGTGATATTTCACCAAATTTGGAGGATTCCCACTAGATTTGGTGGAAACCGCCAGATTTGGTGGAAACAACCATATTTGGTGGAAACGACCAGATTTGGTGGAAACGACCAGATTTGGCCTTCCAAAAGGTGCCAAGTTTCACCTCACCATTGTCCCGAGCCACATCACCCTGCATAATTAGCTGCCACGTGTCATCCGTACGGTGCCACGTCATCATCTATACATTGGCACATCATCCTCTGTACAGTTCCATGTCAACATCTGTACTGCCACTTGTCACCCTGCCATGTCAGCATCCATACTACCACATGTCACCCTTTCACATCAACATCTGTATTGCTACGTGTCACTTCTGTGCACTGCCACGTGTCACTTCCACACGGTGCTAACTCAGCTTGAAAATGCCAAAAAATGACTGACATGTGTGAGCTCCTTGTGCTGCCACATCACCCTGTTGAAGTCATCATGATGTCATTAGGACATATTGTTGACATCAACAGTACGACCTTTGAACAATTGACTTTGACTTTGATTTTTTTTACCGGTTTGGGAAAAAGTTCAGATTGCAATAACTTTCACATATGGTGTCCATTTTCGAAAAAAAAATATATGGTTGGAATCAACACGATGAGCCCTATGCAATGGTGTTGGGTTCTTCCGATTCCAAAAACTTTGAAATTTTGAACTTCCCGAATCTAGTTTGATCAGTTTCCCTCTCAACCATTCTCCCTATGCAACCCTTCCTTCTTCCCTCGATGGCATGTTGGTTGTGAGAATTTTATGGGGGATCGATGCACTTAGAGCCACGATAGAGGAGTCCAGACTTGGTTCATAGAGCGATGTTTACAAGAAAAGGTTGTAACCTTTCATATTGTATATGAATAAAAGAGATTATCTTTGTACCAAAACCCTATGTGTACATGTTCTTATTTATTTTGATCATTTATATCTATATTTAGGATTTTAAGTGATTACTAGAGATTGTATATGTTGTTGTGTTGTATTCTTGACCCCTTGCAGGTTAGCGTTCAGAGGAGATCCTTTATCTAAGAGGAAACAACAAGTGTAAGATGTCTACATCAATCGTAGAGATTTAAGGTGCACTCATTAACAATCTCTTCTCTCTTTCTCTTATCACTTAGTCTAGATTGTTTTGGGGTAGATTAGAGATACATTAGTCTTTTAAGGGAGCTATCACTCTGCCTATTCCTTAGACCCACTTTAGGGGGAATTTCCCCTTAGAAGTGGTGAATATGAGAAGACTTCATCACCAGGAAGAGAAGGAGATGACCAAACTCTTCCACATCAAGATTCAAATAAAGAAGACCAAGATAGATGCTCTATTCAACTCTGGTTCACAAGCTAATCTCATAGCAATATATCTAGTTAACAATATTGGATTAGAGGTTCACGATCATCCTATCCCCTATCCATTGGGTTGGGTAAACAAGGATGCATAGATAAAGGTAACGAAAAAATATAAGATTAAATTTATTGTAAGTGATGATTTTATTGATGAAGTGTGATTGGATGTAGTACCCTTGATGTATGTAGAGTAGTTTTTGGAATCCATTACATGTATATGATGGATGCAATATTCATCTAGAGAGCCAACAAATACCGATTGATCAAGGATGGGAATTCCTACATCATCAATGTGCATAAAGGAAATTCAAATATCTATCTGGTAAGTGCCAACTAAGCCAAGAAGTTGATTTGTTCTAGTAAGAAATATGTTTTGCTTTTCTTAAGAGAAAATTAGTCTAATTATGTTGAGAGTGAAGGCATCCCTGGAGGAGTGTACTAAAGAGTAGAAACATCAGTTGGAGGAGTTGCTACAAGAATACAAAGGAGTGTTCAAGGAGCCTAAAGTGATACCCCCCAAGAGGGATGTGGAGCATGAAATACAATTATTTTGAAACTCCTCTGATCCATCTGGATATCGGTTTCCACCCACCTAATCCACTGGCTCAAAAAATAGTTTTCCACCTTGGTAGTTTTTCTATGGTTTTTCGGGTCCTAAACTTATGGAGCCTGTTGGGCCCTCCGTTTTTGAAGAAAATATAACTTTGTGGAAAAGGCTAAAGTTTTGCAAGAAAGAACAATAGTCTAGTGAAATATTATAAGTAGTGGAGAACAAATAGTATAAGAAGAAAGCCAACTGCAAGTGTGCTAGTAGTGAAAATAGATAATGTGCCAGCTAGAAAAGAAAGTGGAAAGAGCTAGAAGCTTAGAGCACATGAAAAGTATCATTCCGTGGAATCAAGAAAAGATAACAGCAGAATCAAGAAGTCAAGAAGCACTCGAGGGAAAACTAGAAATATGGGAATATATAATGGGAAAGGGTTGGTCAGTTGTTGTTCATATTGTGCGCTGTTAGACTATTGTTGCTAGTATTATTGTTGGTTCCCTTTGTTATCAAGCTATCACCATTATTGTTATTATATTTTGTGGGATAAGCTATTGTAATGGGTTTTGTTGGATTAACTATGCTTGTGTAGTAGTGGTAGAGTTTATAGAGGGTATGGGAACATGTAGAATAATGTATAAGCTATGATAGAAGGATATAATCGTGGGATCATGAAATATGACATACTGATAATATAAGAGATCATTTAGGCCCCAAAATTTTGGTTATGATGTGTATGACTTTGTAGTTTCTTAATTGCACAATTACTTTTGTACTGTGTATTTGGTATTTAACCATTAAGTCATATATATGGACTTGTCTGTATGTTGCACAACCTGGTTAATATGATGTTTATGATGTTTTAGATTCTTGGTGATATAATATTTATATGTTAAAGCATGAATCTACATTATGTTTCACTAGTCTTGATGATGCATCCTCTTTGATTCACTTTACCTCACACAAGTCTTGGCTGCACTTCAAGTGAGATCTCCTTCCCTTGTAGAAGGTTTAATATGCTAGCGCTACAAAACTACAATGATATCTTTGTTGGTAACCTCTGAGAACCCTGGTCTCCAATTTTGTGTCAACAAATGGTTCCGTTTTCATGACTTGTCTTTATCATGAATTTTTAGAGTATGCAACATCACATATTTAAGTCTGGAATTGATAATTGGTGGGAAACAAGGTGTGACGAGTTTATACTGCAAGAAGATGAGTTATGACACAAAAGTTTGGGGGTTGTGAAGAACACTATATTTTACTCAGAACCTGCTAGTGAACAATATGATATCTTCTGGATGTCATTATCAGAAGAGGTATTTCAGTGGCTCAACCAGCTATAAGAAGCACAAGAATTCAAATATCTAGTCAATAGGAGCTATAATTGGATTGTTGATCGTTTATCAACTCTTCACCAACTAGATCATTCAATTTCTAGAGTTGCGGATTTTTGGGTACAGACCACCTTGGAAGGATATATTATTGAATTTTCCGCAGAGAACCACCGACCTTTTTCAAAAGTAGAAGTTGTATTCAAGGAAGTATCCTGAGGAATATTATAGTAGGAAATCCCCCTTTGGATCAAAATTGTGCTTGTGGAATAAGGGATGTTACCTATTCCAGTTGATATGGCAGTGTAAACCATTACGCATGAGGGGTAGGTGATTCAGGTGAGGGTTCATGGGCTAGGTTCTGAACTTTCTTGAAGTATGGGGGGTCATTGAGTAAAGAGTTCCATATATGAATGATATTAGAGAAGGGATACTTTGATCAAAAAGAGGTGGAGAAAATATATGAGAAAGTTGATGAAGAGGCATGATCAGTAACAAAAGGAGATTGGATTCGAGGGTATTTATAGAAGAGAGTTAGAGAAATTACGAGAGTTGCAAATATGTGGAAGGATAGCCAACCAATGGTTGTAGGAGATATTTGGAGAGATAGGTGAAAGCTATGGAGGAAGTGGATGAGAGGAAGGAAAGTCGGATGGGAGAACAAGGATAGGCATCACCCTTGGAGAGAAGCACTCAACTAGAGTCCCTGAATAAGTTTTGGGAGAATCATATTTTGTGACACCAGAAGATGTTGAATAGTATCATGAAATTGATATGGTACTACATACTTATTTGACCCTCCAGGTTAAAGTAGTCCATTTTGGAGGCAAAGGAACCAACCTAGAATCACCTAGTCCCTCAAACCTATCTACAAATTCGGTAAACTCTATACTAAACTCTTTATTAGTTTCTGTCATTTCTAATCCCTATAATATGGAAAGTTCAAGCATTAGTAGAGGAAGTGGGGAAATTTCTTTCGTCATATCACAACTAGGAACCTCAGGGTTCATTTTGATAGGATCTCCAAGTTCTTTGATGGAAAGTAAACATGTAGGATCCCTCACTTGATACCTAGAGTTTTGGGGTAAAGGGGATGAGGATGTTGAATAACATTGGTTTCTTTGTGAAGCCACTTGGAGGTCTCGTGGAACTCTAGATGCCAACAAAATGGTATATTTTTAGACAACCTTGCGAGGTCAAGATTTAAAATGGTATATGAAATATATTAAACTAGGGAATCCTCAAGGAGATGATTTCACTCTTGCTCAGGTCAAACATAGGTTCATATCGAAATTACTCTTACCACAGTTAGCTAAATAACATATCTCTGAGTTGCAGGAGATCAAATAGAGAGATGGTTAGTCTTCCTAGGAGTATAACCATAGCTTTAAGGATGCGATGGGGAAATTGGAAAACCCCATCCATGAAGGCCACCAACGAGAATGGTTTATATAGGGGCTATTGTCATTGAACTAGATACCATTAACCTAATAGAGGATAGCTATGTTGGGGGAATCCTTAGAAAAAACAATGAAAATTGAAGCAATGGTTGGCTATCTCGGAAGCTTTAAGGTTATGAGATCGAATGAAGACAATAATATTGCACAACTGCAAGGCCATATTTCCATTTTAACTGACAATATTCAAGAATTTACCCTCCCAAGAGCAGGTCGACCGTAGGTATGGTGTACTGGATGCTAGATTGAGGGTCATAAAATGAAAAAATGTCCCATACTGAGGGGAAAAGGAACCCCTCCACATCCGATGGTGACTTCTCTAACAAGACCATTGAGGGGGTCACACAAGTTACCACCACAGTGCCATTTCATGGCCTTGTGTAGTACCACACATTTCCAAATCATTAAGGGGGGAAGAATAACAAATATTATGAAATCTGCAGGAGTCATGGCCACTCCCTTAGGCACTGTCCAATCCTGCAAAAGCATTCCCCTGTTTCGAAGATAGTTTAATACAAATTCTATGGGTCACCTACTCACTCTACCAAGTAGTTTCATTCTTTGGATTTTCTTCCAGACAGGTTGGATCGAGTCGACATTTAGGGTTGAAGAATTACCTCAAGGGTTTGGAGGAAGTCATAGAGGTAGGGGAGGATTCCAAGGTGGAAATACGGGAAGTAGAGGGCCAGTTCAATTTTACCATTGCGATGAACAAGGACACCTCATGAGAGACTGTACTCTTTCAAGAAGACCTTGGTGACCACACTGTAGAAATAACACCCATGCCAACGAGGATTTCCATGAGTTGATTTTGAAATGGGAATATTGCACAAGGAAACGAGGTACCAACTTAATTAATTTTGAGCCTAGACCTATTGCTAAAGGAAAGGATCCCAATATTAACATTATTACTAGAGAAGGAACAAGGATTAATGTTGATGCTGACAACCCTAATCAATGTAATATTCAGAAGGAAATACCGATGGATGCTAAGAATGATCCCATAAGACAAAAGGATTTCTTCCAAAACATAGTAGAAATGTTTTGGCAGATGTATAAACCTACCATATCGACAATTGCATAAGCAAGTGTTGAGATTCAACCAATATTCACGGAAAATGTATTTTCACTGAAGGACCTTCCAAATAAATCACAAAAGACTATTGATTTATGGCTCCAAATCTTTTTCGATATCTTGGATGACGAAAAACTCACTAAGAAGTTGAAAAATATGTTCAAGGGGAATTTGGCGGTCGAAGGGAGCTTAAAGGAGCTGATTGTTGCTAATATTCCATAGAGGAATATAAGTAGGATACATAGGAGGAAGAGGAGATCTGGAAGCGAATTTAGAATAAATTCCCACATCGATGTTGATGAAATTAACGATGTTATGTTATATTTGGGGTCTGATGTTAATATACTACCAAATAAGACTTGGGAATTGATGGGTAATCCCAAGATCATTTATTCAACTATTCAGTTGTTGATGGCCAATCAATACTGTATCTACCCTGTTGGGAGGCTGCAAAAAGTCAAAGTGGACTTAGCTAGCATTAAAACAATAGTTGACTTCGAGGTCATAGAAATAATGGGGGATAAGGATCTGTACCTATATCTATTGGGTATTGACTCGGCATGTGAGAATTATGATGTTATAGATATCAAAATGGAAATCATGACCTTTGACGTGGATGGTATGAAAGTAACCTAACCTATAGACCCATATCAAGGTCCTCTATATACTGATCCATCTGGATAAAATATGGAAGAGGATTCCCTAGATCAACTCTACACTATAACTTTAGGAAAACGAGTAGAATATATTAACCCTACCGCAGATGGGCCAGTGAGTTATTGAAGTATTCAGTCTACAAGTGAAGATTCAGAGACAACATTTGAGAATTGGCAAAAAGGAAGGTATGAGAATGTTTCAAGACATTGCACAACTATCAGAGTCAACAAGTGGATTGAAAAAAAGGTTCAAGAACACCTTGTTTATGATGACACTTCATATTTATGAAACTTTCTAGTTGATATGGAAGAAAAAGTTGAACTAGAACAAAGAATATCAATACTTGATATTGCATTAAAATAGTCTCCAACTAGGTGATGGGCCACGCATAAGGAATATTTGACTTCTTGGGACGAGATAAAACTCACTCTTAAATACCAATTTATCCGTCCATGCAAGTCATCCAGTCGCGTCAGGACCGGGAGCTGAAGATTCAATGCTTAACTCTAGAATCCTATGATGGGTCATATGATCCACATGAGCATGTTGCGCATTGTATTAAGGTATGGAAAGATTCACAAATTCCATCTCATTTTTTGGTACATCATTTTATTCATTCATTGGGATGAATTCCAAGTGCTTGGTATGTGCACGAAGAGACCAGAAGACAAACCACTTTCTAGGAAGTATTGTAACGCCAGTTCTGTCACGATTTCTCATTTTTTAGTAAGTCTCATGAACTCACCTTAGTGATGCAAAAAAATAAGAAACTTATTTTTACTAATGAATTTAATCCCACACGCTCACCTACAATTTTTCCTGAACATGAATACCTACTTCATCATATCCTTTATCCACCCCATGCACAAATACCCATGGCTCATGGTAAGATTAATACAAACCTAGAAGATCTCGACGACCTAGAGGACCTTAGGCATTTGAATTTTAAAGATTATGAAGGAATTAGGGTTGTTAAAGACACTATTTTATATGATGCTAGTATCTCCTATACCAAACCCCTAAAGTTGTGGAAAATAAACACAGGGAGTGAGGAACATCCCAAGTTGGTATCGATAGGGGATTATTGGGATGAAAATACAGTGACAAAGATACAAGCTCTGTTGTGGGAATATGAGGACCTATTCCCTACAATATTTTCAGAACTAAAAGGTATTAAGGGATACTTAGGGGAGATGAATATAGAGATAAATCCTGACTAAAAACCAGTCAAACACAGGCCATACCATCTGAACCCCAGAGTTAAACAAAAGGCGAAAAGTGAGATTGATAGAATGTTAGCAGATGGGTTGATATTCCTTGTGGATGAGTTTGAATGGATTAGTCCTATATTCATACAGAGCAAGAAAGGTACTGAGGATATATGAGTATGTGTGGATTACAAGAGCTTGAACGTTTCTTATATACATGACCATTTTCCCACTCCCTTTAGTAATGAGGTCCTGGATCAAGTAGCGGGGAAGGAAGCGTATTCTTTTACAAATGTATTTTTTGGATATCACCAAGTTATAATTTTAGTAGAAGACAAGAAAAATACTACATTCACTACTGAGTGGGGATCATTTACCTATAATGTTATGCCTTTTGGGCTCAAGAATGCCCCAATGGTGTTCTCTCATATAGTGATTGTAACATTCTACAACTTCATTCACAAGTTTCTTGAAATCTTTACGGATGATCAGACTATGTATATCCTATTAAAGGAACACATAGGCCTATTACAACTAATGTTTAATTGCTGCAGACAACTACAGATTTTCCTAAACTTGAAAAAGTGTATTTTTTGTGTACCATTTGGGAATATACTAGGACACATAGTTTGTAGAGAAGGAGTGTTGGTGGATCCTGCAAAAGTTACCATGGTATTAAATATTCCTCCTCCTACAATTCCCAAACAATTGTGGTCAATGTTAGTTTACATGGGCTACTATCACAAGTTTATCAAAAGTTACAACAGAATAGCCGCCCCATTGGAAACATTGTTAAAAAAATCCGAGGCTTTTAGTTGGATGCTAGAATGCAATCAAGCCTTTGATACCCTCAAAGAAAATATAATTATTATTGCTATCCTTGTCTAGCCGAATTGGCAAGTGGAATTTCATGTACATATTGATGCTTCTGGTATTGCGTTGGACACAATCCTTGTGAAACCCAGTGAAGGAAACTAGGACCATCCTATTTACTTTGCTAGCTGAAATATCTCTCAAGACGAACCCAACTACACTACAATTGAAAGGGAAGGTTTGGAAATGGTTTATGATTTAAAAAAGCTTAGACATTATTTTCTAGGGAGTCACTTTAAATTCTTTATTGATCACTCTACTTTGAAATATCTTGTTAATAAGCCTGTGTTAGAAGGCATACTTTGCAGATGGTTGTTGTTGTTTCGATAATTTTCTTTTGAGTTCATTGTTATTCTTGACAAACTAAATGTGGGTCGAGATCATTTGTCTAGACTAGAGTCAGGAGAGAGTGGCGGGGATGTAGATGATCAACTCCCATATGCAAATCTTTTCAAAGTAGAAGCTATTCTTGATTACTTGTCTGAAATTGCCTTATTTCTGAGCATGAGCGTATTCCCCGAAGGTTATTCCACAACTCAAAAGACACACCTAGTGGTTTGAAAAAAAAAATAGCAATTGATTTTATGCCACCTTTTTATAGCACAAAATGCCACACCTATGCATTTGTGCAATGGCCTAACCCTTTCGCTTGGCTTGCTAGGAGAATTCCCAACTTGCCTCATGAAAATCATCGAAAAAACATGTCTTTTTCACATATCTGCAATCTCCTTTGATGAAAAGAACAGACATCCGCGACTTGTTAGTGTAACACCCGCAAATACCCTAAAAAGGAATAAAAAATAAAATAATCCCTAATTTTTGGGTGGGTGTTTTGTTTGGGATCGTTTCCCAACGTCTCCATTCCCATAAAAAATGGATTCCAACTTCCCTAACCCCTTGGGGAAGATATAAAAGCACCATTGAGGGATAGAACGAGGAAAAGTATTTTGGTGGAAGGTTATGTTGTCCAAATCTAGCAAGCTTCCCTATTTATTTTATCCTCTGAGTGTTATCCCCCAAATTAGAAACTCCTTTTCCATTGTTTCTTCCTTGTGATATAGTCATAAGGTATATCCTTATCCTTATTGGGATATTCATGGAAGATTCCCATAGCTGAGTATATGCTTGAAGGATCTGTGTAGTAACCTGGGAAGTTAGCTTCGAAGTAGTTCTAGATGCGAGTCAGGTTGTAACTAACTTTGATATTTGGTGTCAATAGAAGGGTTCTCTTTCCCTCCAATTTTGTGTTCATTGCAATATTGTATGTTATCATTCTTCATACTTGATTTGAATATAATACTTGATACATATGCTACTTGATTGCATAACTACCTCATTGCAACATTTATCTTGATTTCATTTTGCAGGCTTGTTCCGAAAAAGGATTAGGAGTTCTTAGAAAAAAAGAGTGGTGATTGATATCAAACAAAGGGTTTAAGGTGCACACTTTCTCCTTCTCTCTCCTAGCGAAAAATAGTTATTTTTCAGTTTGTATGTTTGTTTTTTAGGGAAGATTTCAGTCTTTTCAATCTGGTCTCGATCTGATGTGACTTGAGCCAAAGTCACAAGGGAAATATCCCGCAAACAAAATTGGAAACCATACTAGGGATTCTTCTAGTTTGGGTCAATTTTTTTAGGGTCCCTTGCTTGTTTCTTGCCTTGTTGTGTTTTATGTATTTTCTGGGTTTTTCATAGAGATTTAACTTCTTTGGGGTCATTCTCAAGTTATGGAATCCCTCTTCTCTGGAATGGATTTTTAATTTTCTGAAATTTCCAAGCCATCCATGTGTTGCTTCTCTATATCCCACAGACATCCATGTTTTTCTCTTCTACAACCCATAGATATCCGCGAGTTGCACTGCACATAGTTGAAGACCTGTATTAAATTTGAGCTTTTAAAAAATTCACTCTTGTTTATAAGTTTGGTGTTTGGTTTGGTCAGCTCCCTTGAGTGTCCTGGGTCTCTTTCTGGATCTGGTATGTTTTGAAATTTTTTATTAAACAGAAAAGAAAAAATATTGTGATTGCCATTTTCGATTATAAGGTTCTTAGGTGTTTGAAGCTTCAGTCTTGTTTATCTGGATGTGTTTCCAGTTTCACTATTTTTTTAATGTCTTTAGGATTTTTTATTCTCTCATTATATCTACTTTCCTTTGTTTGAAAAAGAAAAAGAAAATTTGCATTTATTTGCTTTTCATTTCTTTTGAAAAAATGAAAAAGAAACAAAATACGCTTATTTTCTTACATCTCCTTTCTTGAACCCTTTCCTCTCATCATTACAAGAAAATAATTATTTATTTAGCATTCAGGTAATTGCATTTCCATATCACTTTAGTAGTGGTATCCTTTTATTGGAAGAATAAAATAATCTAGTGGTGCAAGTTTTGAATTCTTGTTTGCATTCGGGTTTTTGAAAAAAAAGTTGTTGTGTGCATTTCAAGATGTCTTAAATATTGCATTCAAAATGTTTTGATTTCATTGAAAATAAAAAGAGTTTCCTTTTTAAGGATAGTTGCATCCATTTCTCATTTGAATAAACTACATTGTGTTCTTATTTTTCATTACTTTTGGAGTCAGTTAGAACATCACCAAAGTTGCATCTGCACCCTTTCTGATTAAAGAACAACCCATTAAATTGAACAATTAAAGAAAATACATTAGAAAATTTCATTTTTCTAGGATGAACGAACAAGTTTATGCTAAGGCCTTGGTGTAGGTTGGAGAGTAAATTTCTCCAAGGTTGCTAAACCAACATAGGTTTCTAAGATAGGGATTGAAGAATCCAGTTGTCGTATTGTTTTAGTCTGGAAGATCCTCTAACACAAAAGTCAAACACGAGGTCACATAAGGAATAGACGAGGATATTCCCTCCAGAGTTAGACCAAGCGTAGCAGAGAGATTTTGTATTGGGGGTTTTGATTGTACCCATACGTCCATGAGAGGTGGTGCTTTCGAGGCTTTGTGATTTACTACCCTTTCCACACATTTGATCTCGATTGTCAATTGTACCCATCGGGAACCAAATGTGAGACAATAACAATAGTTTCTTCTCCTAGGTACATCAGAAGGTGATTATGGGGGTTTTCCATAGTACATGGGGCAGATTTTGCATCACACATTTCAATACTACTGGAAGGTGCCTTGTGAAGTGAGAACACTTGCACCGAATAAGGTTTATCTATGGAGGTCAGAAAAAATTCTTCTCATACCTTTGTGTGTTGTCCCACATGACTTAATCAACTCGTGCCTTTGTCTAAAAGGGCCCGATACCACTTTGTTGTTATTTCAGACCCAAGACCTAATTCACTTGAGTCAAAATCTTGACAAAGTTATTTGTGTGTGTCTTGTATTTTAGGGCTCTGTAGTGGTGTGATTGGTGAACATAGTTCTACTTTAGGAAAGTACTAGAAACAATTCTATCCCACCTCCATAAAGACATCAAATTGATCCATTCAACACTTTCCTACCAGTTGGTTAGATTGAGATCACATAAATTGACCCTTTAAAATTTAACGCTTCAGAACCAGAGGAGGTAACCGTTGAGGATCTTGGAGTTGATGATTTCTCTCCACATTTTAATCCTCCATTACCTGGAAATTTTCCATTTCCGGTCATATAAGCCTCACCTCTCAGATCAGACCTCGCTGATAGTAACCCCCCATTGGGCCATTATGGATGACACTCTACCGATGTCAAGGTTGGGAGCCCATGCAACTCCCACCTCAACGATAGTTTCCAAGGGAATATTTACTCCTGGTATGTCGAACCAAATGATGAGTGTGATTCAATCCACCATCGTCGCATCGACCAACAACATTTCCTTGTTGCTCATCAGTCCCACTCGAATTTCGAGTGAAACTGCATCATTTTCATCAACAACGAATGTTTTTTCATACATAATGTCATTGATGGATGCGCTTAACACGTTGGTTAGTTCTCAAATAACGCCCCAATATTTGAATATTTGTGCAGGGAGAACTCCAACTCCTTACCAAGTCGTCTCTTGGGGCAGAGGTCACATTCCTTTTCCAGCCTCGTTCGTAGGAAGTAGAGATTTCCAATCCTCTAGCCCTAACCCCGCATGGGGTTGGGGCGCCTCTATGGGTAGCAGATCTCAATCCGATAATATGTCTTCTACATCAACCCTGTTCACACTTTACGGTGGGTTCAAGAGCAAACATTTCACCGTATCTATGGTGTCGACAGGGGGAAACCCCTTCCCAGGTCAATCCGTTCCCTGGCAAGGACCTTTGTCTACGTTAGGGGTGTCGTTGGGGAGTAATCCTCTCCAAGTCTAGTGGAATCCCTCTCAAGGGATGCTACAAGGGGGAAACCCCTTTCCCGATCGGTCTATTGCCATGCCAAGATTTTTTCCTTTCCATGGGGGGTTAGTTGGGGGAAACCCTGGTTTTCCTCTCTTGAACCATATGGGTGGAGGATTTCCTCCATTCAACCAGGGTCAACAAGGTTTTATCCCAAGCTCCGGTTCAACCAAAAAATATTTCTCGTAACCTGGTGCTAGTGTCAACCCATGACCTTATTTTCAAGATGCTAATCAGTCAATGACGCAGCCTAGGCTACCATTTATAGAAACACTACATTTTCCAAACTTATCCAAGTTGATGAATGATACCATTCATCATGAACCTAGATGGCCTATGGTCCCAACCAAAATACCTTCAGACATACCTAATTTTGAAGGGAAAAGTGGCGAGGATATGTAGGACCACGTAATGATGTTCCACTTGTGGTGTTTGTCCAACTCACTTAATGACGATTTGATTTGATTGTGTTTGTTCCAACATACTCTTACCATAGGTTCTTCCAAGTATTACATTGAACTTTAAAGGGGACAGTACTTGACTCTTGGTGATTTAGCCATGTCTTTCCTAAACCATTTCCAACTCCCTGTCCGGTACGACGTCGAGACATATTTTCTATCCAATTTTGAGTAAGATAAGGCCACACACATTTCTGATCATATTCAGGAATGGATGAGAAGGAAAATATTTATTAAAGCTACAGTTCCACATGAATTTCTCCTTGAGTGGTTCCAAAAATCTCTCCTCCCATACATTTCAAAAGATGTTGCGACTTCGGGAGTGTTTTTAGAAAAAAAAAAGCGATCTTTCGATCGTAGAAGCTAGAGCTCATTTACTCTCAATCAGGCATGCTCTATGATATTATGCCGAATGCATCATGATCTACTCTCAACTTGGAAAATCTAAATTCTAACCCACAAGTCGATGGCATGGTAGGTTATGCTCATATGCAAAAACTTGCTATTTAGGAACCTACGACTGGTCTAGCCTCTAGATCGACCACCCTCACCACCCAGTCTTCAGACATACATTCCATGAAAATGAAGACTTTGAAGGGTCCTTAGCAACCTGGAGAGAAGAAAAAAGGCAAGGGTAAGAAGGGTAGTGAGGGAAATAACAAAAAGTATGATAAGAATGTTGAGGGGGCCAAAGATGGAAAACAAAAGGTGAAATTTCCTTGCAAGATTTGTGATGAAGATCACCTTACACATTAGTGCCCATGGATGGAATAAGCCCAACGTCTTATAAAGTTGAATCAACAACAAAAACCTACTGTGTTGAAGAATCCCTTTCCACAAGGGAAGAATTTGCAGGGTGATTCTTCCAACTTCAACCCATAAGGGGGCACTTCAAGTGTGCTTCCATTTGATGGATATGAAGGAGTAATGAATATGCTTAGCCATTCGAAGCTAAAGGATGTATATTTGTCGACAAGATCTCAGAATTAAGATAATCTAGAGTCGACTGAGAAGGGTAAGAAAGATTTAGAGGATCAAGCCCCTCTTCACATAGAGAGGCTTGAGAAATAGATAGTGCCACACATACCTAAGGGTGTCTATAAACAAATAACACATAACCCCAATGCGAGAGCCTCCCCCAACTAATCGATTGTAAATGATTTGGCTCATACACCCTATGCAATGTCTACTATGGAGGTGCTCCAAATTTTCCCCTCGTAACACCTTGTGTTGTTGGCTACCATAGTAGTTGTTTATTCCTCCAGTCAGCTTGTAATGAAGTTTGATGCTACTCATGTGAGGCCTCACCTTCCATATCATGTCACCTTCCCGATTGGTGCCATTGGTGATGAGGGTGCTTCAACGTGTGCAATGTCCTTGTCATGTTGGAAATATATCAAATCTCCTAAGATTATGATCCAAATGGATCCAAGAAGGCCTAAAAATCGAACGAAACCAACGTCGTTGCATCGGGCTCGTCATGCTATTTTTGGCCATATATATTTTTTTGAAAATGGAAACTATATGCATAAGTTATTGTGATATGAAGTTTAGGTCAAACATGTAAAAACGTCAAAGTCAAATTCAAAGTAAATAGGTCAAAGTCAACAATGATGTCAGCAGTACATCACAATGACGTCAGCATGGTGACGTGGTAGCACCAAGAGCTGACACATGTCAATCAAATTTTGTGTTTTCAGTCTAAGTTGGACTAGTATGGAAGTGACACGTGGCATTGTACATAAGTGACACATGGCACTATATGGATGCTCACACATGGAAGGATGACATGGAATGTACGAACGCTGACATGGAAGTCTATATGATAACGTGGCCTAGTGACAGTCCGACATGTGGTAGTACAGAGCTGACTATGTAGGCTAGAAAGAAGATGACATGGCGACATGTGGTAGGCTCTAGGCTCGATACATGGCATACGGGCTGACTATTCATCTAAGATGGAACTGACTATGCAGGTGAATGGATTGATGAATGGACTATACGATCCACTCACAGGGGGACATGTGGCCTAATCACAGAGCACCATGTGGCACCCAGGATAAGGCCAAATAGTCCTGGTCAAAAAAAAATTGGTACCCCAGCAGATTCGAACCCCAACCTCTAGGCATGGACAACGTTTTCACCAAAGGTGGCTCACCAATCAGACTACATGATCGAACTTAACCAACCTTGGCACATATTTCTTTTAAAGTGTTGTTGGCAGGGTTTTGGGGATAGGCCTCGGTCGGTGGGGTCCAACGCTCAGACACATGACACCTCCATGCCACCAGGAGCCAGAAGACTAGGGGATTGCATGTGCATGTATTAACCAAGTGGGTTTTTACCTTATAGTTTGGCATTTTATTTTATTTATTATGCTGATTTAGTTGGATTTTTTCCCTAAAAGAGGGGATCTGATCCTAGGAAGAGGCCCAAATCATGGGGGGGGAAGTTGGATTTCGATCCCCATATCCAAATCTACTTAACCAGGCCTATTTTCCATGAAAAAAAGGTTCAGAGACAAGAAAATGATGAATATTTTGGAAGCTTAGGCCATTTTTATGTAGGGAAGCCATTGGGGAAGCGAACTTTGGAGGCCATTTCCGAGATCTATGCTCAACATTTTTCAGTGCCCTCAATTGTGTTGGATTATTGAGGTTGAGAAAAACAAAACCATACCAGTTTTTAATACATTTGATGCATTTCTTATGTACTTTTGAAGCATTTAAGATTAATAAGAAATCCTCCCCCACTGATACAAAGGCTCAAAGACGTAGGCAACCTTACCAAACTCCGTTAACAAACTTGGCGTTATGGTTTTTTGTTCTTAATGTTTACTTTATGTTATTTATTCTTTATGATGGCTGCAACATTATTTCATTAAAAATATTCTTCTTCTCTTAATTCTTAAGTGGTAAATCAACTCATGCATAAACTTAACCAAAGTCTTTTAAAGATCATTTTTGGATAAAGTGGTATCAGAGCAAGTTGGCAGTTGGTTGTTTGAGTTTGCATGATTATTAGGGAAAAAACTAAGTCATGGTGAAGGTGAGATTGTAAGCGGATATCATGAGATTGTATTAAGAAATAGGAAAGCTCAAAGTGAGAAGATGGTATTAGAAGAAGGTATTTCTCAAAATGAAAGAGAGTTTCAAAGAAATTTATTTGCCATGTCGGAGATGGTAAAAGTGTTGTATGATGATTACTTGGAACAAAAGAGACCAGTTCAAGGGGAATCTTCAAAGCAAGCCAAAAATGAAGAAGAAGAGGACCTTCCTAAAATTCCTCCTTCATCTCCATATTCTTCTTCTTCTTCTTCTTCAAGTACAAGTTCAAATTCTACTGCAAGAAAACATTCTCATAAACATAAGCCTGATATGCCATTACTTAAACTTGATGTAAAATTTGTTTTTCCTATGTATGATGGAAAAGTTAATGCTGAGAAACTTGATAACTGGGTTAGACAGATGGAGGTATATTGTAATGTGTAGCAAATCAAAGATGAGGCAACCAAAATCAGATTGGCATCATTTCATCTTGAAAGCACAACTCTCATCCTGTGGTAAAGTAAAATGCAACATGGAACTCAACAAGTTGGTAATATTTTTCCATCATGGCATGATTTTATTTCCGCACTTAGAAAACAGTTATATCCTTTGGGGTATAAGGAAAATAATTTAATTGAATGTAAAAGTCTTAAGTTAAGAAAAGGACAACCGGTGCAGGAATATGCAAATGAATTTCGTAAGATGGCTTTGATATTAGATGTCCCATTAACCACACAAGAAACTTGTATGAAGTATATAGGAGGTTTTCCTTCTTATATTTGTAATATTGTATTTATGTTTGGACCTACTGATATTGATGAGGTTTATATCCAAGCAATGTATATTGAAGCAGGAAAAATTGGAGTTAGTGTATCAGGGGAAACATCTTCAAAGAAAGATGCCAAAGGAAAAGGGAATGGGAAGAAAGAAAATTCAACAACAGTGAAGGAAGAGAAGCTCTCTTGCAAGCATTGCACGAAATAAGAGCATGATGATGACCATTGCTGGCAATTTCACCCAGAGAAGAGACCGAAGTGGTTCAAAGAAAGGAAAGGGAGGCAAAAATTTTCAACAACAACAAAACCAACAGACTTGGAGTATGATTCAGGTGATGAGTCTAAGATTACAAAAAATGGTTTGACAGGTAAAATTGGTGATGTTTTTTATTCAAGAAGTAAATTGTTTCATATAAGGGTCATAATGAAACATACTAAGATCGACACATTGATAGATAGTGGATATCAATCTAACTTAATTTCAGAAGAAGTKGTTAATAAATTGGGATTAAACACTAAGATGCATCACAAACCCTATTCACTAAATTGGATAAGCAAAGATCACAAATTGCCCATAACAAAGCAATGTATCATAAAGTTTGCAATTACATCTAAGTATGTGGATGAAGTAACATGTGATGTGGTGCCACTAGAAACATGTGGAATTGTCTTAGGTAGCCCTTATTTATATGATCACAAAGAAATCTTCTACAGGGAACATAATAAATATCACTTAACTAAAGAAGGGACATAGTATGTTGTACATGCTCATCACATAAAAGCAAATCAATCTCTTCTAACAATGGAACAATTAAAGAAGGTAGCTTATGCAAGCAATACACCTATAATTGTGCCAAGTAAATCAGTTGATCTTAAGCATGAACATGGGATGGTTGTAGAATGGAATCTCAATCATACTTTGCTTCAAGATAAGTTAATGTCGTGCAAGACAGTCAAACATATTGGTTCATTTTCAGTCATATTTATGATGTTATCATTGCTAATGTTTTCTACATGGATGGTAATGGATGCAGTAAGATGTGAATGAGTTCAAATGGTTAACAATATGATTTCAGTTGTCATGGTTATTATGAAATTTATTATGATGCGACAAGTGCACAAGACAAAGTTTAAATACAAAGGACAAGTGGGGAGGCATATCTCACACTTGATGACTAGTTAATATCTTTTTGGAGGACCAAAAGGTCTTAGTGGGGAGGTGTGATCCAAATGGATCCAGAAAGGCCTAAAAATCAAAGTTGTCAAAATCAGAAGAAACAAACTCCATTGTGTTGTGCTCATCGGGCCAATTCCGTCTGTGTTGGGCTCATCGTGCCAATTCCGTCTTTATATTTATTTTTTGAAAATGGACATTATATGCATAAATTATTGCGATATGAAGTTCATGTTAAACAGGAAAAAAATTCAAAGTCAAAGTCAACAGGTCAAAGTAAACGATGAAGTCAGCAGTACGTCATGATGAAGTCGACATGACATCATGATGACGTCAGCAGTGTGACATGGAATCTCTAGGAGCTAACACGTGTCAGTGAAATTTGGCATTTTTAGTCTAAGTTGGGCCAGTACGGAAGTGACACGTGGCATTGTATGGAAGTGACATGTGGCACTGTACAGATGATGACATGTGGTAGGATGACATGGACTATATGGACCAAGACATGGCATTCTATATGATGACATGGTCCAATGACATTTTGACACGTGGAAGTATGGAGATGACTATGCAGGCTGACAAGCAGATAACGTGGTAACATGTGGAAGGCTCTTGGATCGACATGTGGTGTACTAGCTGACTGTGCAACTGATATGGCACTTATTATGCAAGTGACTAGAATATATGGGCCACTCATAGGGTGACACATGGCCCAATCATAGGGTGCCACATGGCACCTCAGATTAGGCCAAAGAGGCCTGGTCAAAAGTTTGTTGGTACCTGGGCGGATGCGAACCCCAACCTCCGGGCATGGAAAACGTTTTCACCAAAGGTGGTGCATCGATTGGACTACACGGTTGGACTTAACCAAACTTGGCACGTATTTATTTTAAAGTGTTGTTGGCAAGGTTTTGGAGATAGGCTCTGGTAGGTGGGGGACAGTGCTCAGACACATGTCACCTCCATGTGACCAAGAGCCAGAGGACCAGGGGTTGGCGCATGCATGTATTATCCGTGAGTTTTTACCCTATAATTTGGCATTTATTTGATTTATTATACTGATTTAGTTAGATTGTTTCCCTAAAAGAGGGGATATGAGCCTAGGAAGAGGCCTAAATCATGGGGGGGGGGTTGGATTTCGATCCCATCTCCAAATCTACTTAACCAAGCATGTTTTCCATGAAAAAAAACTTCAGAGACAACAAAAAGATGAATATTTGGGAAGCTTAGGCCATTTTTATGCAGGAAATCCATTGAGGAAGAAAACTTTGGAGGCCATTTTCGGTAGCTACGCTCAACGTTTTCCAGTGTCGTTAGTTGTGTTGGATTCTTGAGGTAGAGAGGAACACAACCAGACTAGTTTGTAATCCATTTTATGCATTTGTGATGTACTTTTGAAGCATAGAAGATTAATAAGAGAGCCTCCCCCACTGAGACAAATGCCCAGAGACGTAGGCAACCTTGTTGAACTTTGTTAACAATCTTGGCATTATGGTTTGATGTTCCTAATGTTTACTTAATGTTTTGTATTCTTTATGATGGTTGCGACATTCTTTCATTAAAAATATTTTTCTTCTCTTAATTCCTAAGTGGTAAATCAACTCATGCATAAGCTTAACCAAAGTCTTTTAAAGATAATTTTTGGATTAGCTTACCCCCTCTCCTACCCTCTTGAATGCCTTTGATGGATGATCGTTTCAACCAATGGTATGATCCCTTATTGTCCAATTACGCTAGGGGGGAAATATGTTAGCATAGAATTTGAAGTAGTCGATGCACTACTCGACTATAATATGTTGTTAGGAAGAATTTGGACATCTTCCATGACATATGTTTTTTCGACAATATTTTGGATTATATGCTTTCCCCGTGAGGGAAGAATTGTGTCCATTGATCAGGTGGCGTCCAAAATTTTTGATGCGGTAACTAGTCCCAGGACCACCGTCTCCTGGATCGAAAAATATCAGGCAACAACTGAGAGTCTTTGTTGTGGAATGTACCCTTCGCTTATGTGATCTTTTGATTTTTCCACACTGATTTTGTATGTTCGCGCCACTCCATTTCGCTTCCACAAGCCAAGTTCTAGGATCCTCGTCAATAGGGTCGCTTCATTTAGATTTTCATATACACATGACCCATGGATGCTACCCTCACCATCTAGTTCAATTCAAGGTCGAGTCCATGTTGGGATGGCTGAACCCTTGTTTGTGGCTGAAGTAGCTTATCAATCCATTCAACATGCCACAATAGACCCAAATCAAACTCCCTTTGTCAGAGAGGAGGTTGATCTTTTCCCCAAGCATGTTTGGGCTCAAAACTCTTTAATCTTCCAAGATTTTTTAGACACCATCTTTCCATCAGATGAAGCTATTATCGAGGCAATGGTTGGAGATGAAAGGACATGGGGGGATATGCATCACAGATCATATTTCCTCCTTGAAATATATCACATAGAGAGTGGAGATTTCAAGTTTTCTATCGTTAAAAGTGTTGATATGATAGTCAATCCCTTGTCTAGACATGGTGTCTACGCTAAATGAAATATGGCTAATATATCGGAGATGATCACGATCAACGTATCTAGGAATATCTATGTCATCGAAGACGTCTTCATCAAAGAAGAGTGCTCACAAGAGGAGATCGTTCAGTACACGGTACTATTTAAAGAGTTCCAATATGTGTTTTAATGGTCTCACGAGGAAATTCCTCGCATCGATCCTCAGATAGTTCAACACAAATTTCAAACCTGTTATCACTGAGAGTCACCCTCGGACTGCTAGAGGATAAGCCTAGTACCCATAAAAATGTAAATGGATTAAAATGGTTTGGATAGGTGGATCAACAAGACTTTAAAGAAAGGAAAAGACAATAGATATCACCGCAGATCAGTGATGGACCATTGGGCTATGGAGTCATAAACAGTCTTCTCATTGAAGGAATTTAAGCTCCCTATCAGACAAAAGATTTGTATAATGATGGAGAGAAGAAGAAGAGAATAACATAAAGATGAATATTCACTAAGGAGAGATCCTCTCCGCAAAGACAATTTTGATGTGTCAGAATAGTAAACAATGATAGATAGGCAAGCTTACAATAGATCCTCTACTACATCAAGAATCTATCAATCAAAGGAGAATTTTAATCCTTAAAATCAACAATACATTCAAACAAGATGAAGAATAGACTAGAGAACATAGAAGGCAAATCTGATGAAACAACTCATATGAGTCTTCAATAACAATACCATTTATAGCTACATTCCCCTCCGGCTTACAAACTGAGATATACAATCATAAATATTTCTCAAAACTTCCTTCAGTCTTGGGCCAAACCCCCCTCTCCTTTACATATCATTCATTTGATGTATTTATAGTAAAAAAAGTAGACATGTCTTGCTGCTTGGGAGCCCCTTCTCTAGTGCAATATATATTCTCTTCTACATCGTGTTCCTTCTGTGAGAAGGAAACTCTGGTCAGTATGGGCCTGCAGGAAAAAATGCACTCTATGGTACTTCAGGCTGACGGGTTTTTGTCTCCTCGGCCAGACCCTCCATGATTCCATTTAAGGGGGGAATTCGATTGTTCAACCTATTATCTCCTCAAATAAATTGGTGCAAATTTTGTCTATGAGGTTATAGGTTTTGGTCTAAATTTTATTCCTAAATTTTTGTAAGTAGGTTAGAGAGTCTGTGTTTTGTAAATAAGCTCAAAATAAATTTTGGATTTAGTTTGGTCAATAAAAATTCAGAATCTCAGGTTTCAGTGGTTTAGGTGAGCCTAAAATGCGCTCATTAACCACCGAAAGCCTTTGTTCCCGGTAGTTAATAAGGTAAAGAAAAAATGCAGTTAACCACCGAAAATGTTTCAACAGTAAAAATGGAAAGCCCGTGCTTTCGCACGAGCCAACTGTCAGTTGGTGCAATGATGGAAACGTAACCGCCGAAATCTCGTCAATTCGGAAGGTATGCACGTTCTAATTGTGTCTATCCAAAATTTGAGTTCCTATTGTCCTTTCAACCGCATTTTTCTTTTCAAAAGGAAGACACGACGGTGATACAAAAATTCATGCATGTTGTCACGAAGCCTCCCTCCATTTCCAATCACAAGTACACCATCTATCATGATCCCGTTAATCCCTCATTAAAATCCTCATTCATTATCAATTTGAATTCTAGAGATTACTGAGATAATCGTGAGTTCCCGATTTCATCAATCAAACGTGTTTCCAGAGATCCTAATTCTGTTTCTCAGGGTGATTGTCAAAGCACCATTAGAGTCCAGCGATCTCTCTCAAGCCAATTAAGCCAGGTCGATTTATCAGGCAAGTTCAAAACTCATCTTGTTTCTGTCTAAATGAATATACCACCGAAAATCTAAAATTTCGGCATGCTCTCAGTCAATTTGTTGCCTAAAACTTGGTTAGCATTTGAGCTCGGTGATCCGAACTCTGTGTCACCCTGTCCCATCTTCTCTTCCATGAGTTATACCCTCTGTGATCCTAAATCCTAGTATCTCTGTATCCCTAGACGTTCAGTTTTCCATAATCGCAGGTACAGTCAACATTGACCAATTCCGAAAGCAAGGCCAGTTTTGAGGTCTGAGGTGGATGGGGTTTGGTACCTAGAAGCTCACCCGGAGGTGGCAGAATTCTTCAAATAGGCTGGGGTATTTTCATATTGTGAAAAATTAACCAACTTTCATCAACAAGTGGCCGAGTCTTTTTCCATTTCCTATGATGGGCAGTCTGCTAAAATAGGAAAGGAGGAGTTTATCATTGATGAAGTTTCCATTGCTGAGTATACAGGTTTACCTAGGTTAGGATACTGTTGGTTCAAGTCTACCACACCTTCAAACATTAAATTTAGGTCATACCTGCTGCCTGTACACAAAGATTTGATCTGGAAAAAGGATATTCCAAAGTCTTACTTGGAACCAAAGTGGCAGTCCTTGTTGAAAGCAATATTTTTTTACATAACATGTGAGAGGGGTACAATAGAGTGATGTTCTATCACTTTAAGCGTTTAAACCACTTTACAGGCAGAGACCCAATCAATCTACCATTTTTCTTGCACAAAGCCCTCACGAAAATGTCTAAACATGTCAAGGCCAAGCCCACTAAGGTGGCAAGCAGATTATCTCATCAAGGACTCATTACTCTTATTGTCAAGGAGTCATTGAAGAAAAGGTAGGTAGATTGGAACTATTTCCTCTTCTAGAATGAATTTCAGACTGATTGTCAACAACAGGAGAAGGGTAAAAAGGCCACCACTAAGAAGACTATTACTCCCAAAAGCAATCATAGAAAAAGGAAGGGTATCTCACCACCAAGAGATCCGATAGAATCATCCTCTGTCAAGAAGAAAAGAATCAAAATAAAATTGTAGTTTGAGGGTGAACAGTCCAAGGACCCTGCTACATGAAATAACCCTTTAAACCTACCCTACATTGATTCAGAACCAGAACAAGAATTATCAGAGACATAGGGTAATGTACAGGCTGAACAAGGTGCAAACTATTGTTCCATGCTACGAGGTTCCAAAGAAGCCATGAAAAAACTCTGCTCTTCATCATCTTCGTTGGGATATTCATCAAAATATAGTTGTTCTTGGTCAGTATTTGAAACAACTTCTTCATCATAAGCAGGGATGCCCAAAACATTTGTTTCAAGAACATAAATATCCTCTAAATATTCTTCATAAGAGCAACAAACAAAATATTCCTTCAATTCTGAAAAGCTAGGAAAAAACATAGAGGAATCTTCACTAGTTTTTTTAACTAGCTTATCATTTATTTCAGCTTCATAGTCACGAGAAATATCTACTTATGTATACACTTTCTCTTCGACATAAGAATATTCAAGAGAGATATGTTTATCTTCATAAACATTTAAAACAACAAATACATCTGATACGATGCTAGATGTTTCCATGTTATTTCTATCATAATGAATATCATTCAACAACTCATGATCTTCATGGAAAATGCTTTCTTCCACAACAAAAGCTTCGTCACAAATCTGGTTTTCATGACTAGCGGAATATTTATGAAGCAAAGAAAACTCATCACAACAATTTTCATAAAGATACTCATTTGAAAAATACTCTTTACAATACGAATTGAAAGCTGGATGAAAACCTGTCAAAGAGATGATGCTTGCAATGGGAAGAGATCGACATCAATCATGAGCAATCCCCTCTAATGAATACCTGAAAACATTAATATGAACATCTTCATGAACGATATGAAGTTGATGAATAAAATCATGAAATTCCAACAAATGTTTAGCTGGTACCTCCCACTCTTCTCCTCAAAATTTAGGAAGGCTACTTTCACATTCATCTCTACTAGGCTCTGGATTAGGGAAACCAACTATCTTTGAAAAATCACAGAAAGTATACCTCTGAGATAAAATCTTGTCCATTTTAAAAAAGTGGAGTCGCTAATAGATTTCCGAACAATGGAGTCACCATGGTGAAAGATGAGCAGTTAGAACAATGTCCAGCTTCAGTTCACCATCTAAAACTAGATCTTTTTGTTGTCGTTCTCCCAACAAAGATATATTCACTTTCATCCTCAACAATGGCGCCATTAATGTTAGCACTGAGAGTCACCCTCAGACTGCTAGAGGATAAGCCCATTACCAATAAAAATGTAAATGGATTAAAATGGTTTGAATATGTGGATCAACAAGTCTTTAAAGAAAGGAAACGACAACAAATATCACTGCAGATCAGTGATGGACCATTGGGCTATGGAGTCATAAACAATCTACTCATTGAAGGCATTTAAGCTCCCTATCAGAGAAAATACTTGTATAATGATGAAGAGAAGAATAAGAGAATAACATAAAGACAAATATTCACTAAGCAGATATCCTCTCTGCAAAGATAATTTAGATGTGTTTGAATAGAAGGCAATGATGGATAGGCAAGCTTACAACATATCCTCTACTGCATCGAGAATCTATCAATCAAAGGTGAATTTTAATCCTTAAAATCAACAACACGTTCAAACAAGATGAAGAATAGAACAGAGAAAATAGAAGACAAATTTGATGAAACAACTCATAAGAGTCTTCAATAACAATACCATTTACAACTACATGCCCCTCTTGATTACAAACTGAGATATACAGTCACAAATATTTCTCAAAACTTCCTTCGGTCTTGCGTCGAACCCCCCTCTCCTTTACATATCATTCATCCTATGTATTTATAGTCAAAACAGTAGACATGTCTTGTTGCTTGGGGGCCTCTTCTCTAGTGCCATATATATTCTCTTTTCTGTCATGTTCCTTCCGTCAGAAGGAAACTATGGTCAGTAGGGGCTTGCAGGAAAAACTATCCTTTGTGGTACTTCAGGCTGACAAATTTTTGTCTCCTCGGCTAGATCCCCCATGCTTCCATTTAAGGGGGGAATTCGATTGTTCAACCATTGATCCTTCTTAAATTAAATGATTTCTCCTTGGGATCAGGATGAGGCCATATTCCTAGCTTGTTGCCATGCATTTCTCTCAGATTGGACCCTATATAAGCACATGATTGTGGAAGTCAGAAAGGGTCGTTTGGGTCCACACCACTTCAACCCCCACAATTCACCACCAACTGCCACATACCTTTTTTTCTATACCATTGTTTCGATTGAGGGACCGCTCTAGAATTTTAATGTTCGATCATGTTCCGTTCCCGCAATGAATGGTGGCCGTTGATCTTGTCACAATCCGTGAACTAGGTAACCCCGCTAAAATTTATCCATCTGCCAACTACAAAATCCTTTTAACCATGTTTAGAGATGGAGCAAATTTTGGCGTTTGGGAGATTTGGATGTTGAGAAGGGATATCTCCCGGAGGGTGATCTCCCAAATCTAATGTGGTGTCCTGACGTCATATGACATCACAACTGTTGAGTGCTACGTGCCACTTGAGAATGAGAGGATGACATGCCCAAAGGTGCCTAAACTTAGTGCTACATGTCAACGCTATATGTATTCCATGTATCTCTGATAGATGGGTGCCACGTGTATGAAATGATGAACTCCAAGAGTCTACGACACTTCGGGCTCGAGAATTTCTACATGTAGAGTTTGTATAACTCTCAAAGGGCCGAACTTGCAAAGTGATTAGCGCATTCTTATCACTAATTAAACCTGTATTAAGCCACTTTTATCTAAATGTTTTTGGACTTCGGAGCTCCAAGTTTCGAAGAATTGTGCTTGCTTTGAATGGAAAACTCTTGGAGTGGAAATGTTGTGAAGTAACGAGGTGGCTTGATGTCATATGATGTCACGGTGGATAATGCCACGTTCTTCGACACTTCGGGGCTTCTATCTGGTCGTTAAGCCTTGCACGACTTTGAAACTCCGAATGCACGAGAGCCGTTAATCTGAACTGTGCATGGGATCTCCACCGTTGAAAGTTGAACCTGTCTGTTTGCTTGTATTTCAATCCCAAAATGGACTGCTCTGAATGTTTCATTTTTCTCATAGTTCTTAACTACGCATACAACATACTTGATCGATCTGACTTTATCAATCAAAAGAGGAAAAACTTGTCAGAAGTTATGCAAAAAAGAGAGAGACTCGACAGAGGTGTAGATCTAGGTTTTAGCAATAACTACATATGACCCATGACAAATTTATGTGATAACATAACCTATTAACACACAAAGCCGGTTAGATAAAAGTTGAGATTTGTAAACCCTAGGAAAACGATGACAATCAAAGCAGTGATGGAAAAGATTCTTAATGCGAGCTTCATCTACTCCATGCCTTTGAAATTTTTTTTCTCAAACCCAATTCCGATTGATAAAAATCAGGGTACAATTCACGTATGCATGGATTTCATGGATTTGAATAAGGCTTGTCCCAAAGACAAAAAAAAAAAAGAAAAAAAGAGGGGAAAGCATGTAACTCTTGTGTTGGAAACAGTCTTTTCTGCCTTGAACAAAGCACATTCTTGATTCAACATCTCATCATTTTGGGTCTAGTATGGATTTAGGAGACCTTTTCTCATTTTTTAGTTTTATCTCCCCCAGTTGGTTATTCTTCCAACCATATGGAGCATTTGTTGATGCCTCCTATATCACAAATGTATCCAAGTTTATAGTCCATGCTGCCTAAGTCACATAATATGTCATGTTTTTATTCAACGGAAATTTTCAACCTGATTCGACCATTCTGTAGCTAGTTCCCGATGTTGAAATTCGGCCTTCCTGAGTCGGTCAAGTCAATCTCATCATCACAGGTATCTGTCTCTTCATATGATTTATTCTAAATCTTTGGCCCTCCACCACACCTCATGTTGGATTATGAAGGATGCATTAATGCCTTCCTTGTAGTGGATCTCTTCCCATCGAATCCAACACATATTTCTCTGGGATAGAGATATAGAGTCATATTTGGTACCTTGGGGCTTGCAGTCATTAGTGGCAAGTTTCCTCACTATTGACAGTGGGAATACATTGATGTCTCTTGATCGATAGATTCTACCGTATGTTCGACATCATCTCATTTATTCACACTTGTTATATTGTACCATGGTACCTTGACGCCCATTATATTCATCGGTGGGTTGTCTTGTGTTTTTTTAACGATATACATCAATGAATGATAATCAATTGATGTCTCATTATGTTCAAATTTGACTCATCTATTCACATAGTGTAGACATGTACCAAAACAGATCGTGGTGAAGATATAGGGTGAAGTACGAGCACCACTTCTTTTGTGCTCCTTCCCGACCTATATGGTGCTACTTCACATACATTGGTACTTGTAGAGGATCAACTTGTTCTCTCCATTTGGTCCCAAATATCCTTTGTTATTGATTTTGAGACATATCTCCACTGTGTATCTCTTCATGGCTATGATCTAATTTGACATGGATCCACTGTGTATTTTGCGTGGCCATGCTTGCTACTTCATTTATATCACATGGATCCACTATGTACTGTTCATGGCCATGGAATATAGCTATATTTTACATATACCATGGATATGTAATGTACTTGATTTAGCAGCCATGATCATATCACTCCTGAGAATGGGTATTCCCAACTTGGGAACATAATACTCTTACTTGATATCTGCTGATGGTTTTGGTTCTTGGATCAATTGTCTGGGGACCTTCACAGGTTTACTTCAATGCATCCTCACCTCTCAGAGTTTATAATTTATTTCATCCATCATTTTCCCCTTTTGACCTCACACGTTAGGGGGAATCTGTTATAGCACAAAATGACACACCTATGCATGTGTGCCATGGCCTAACCCTTTCCCTTGGCTTGCTAGGAAAATTCCCAACTTGCCTCATGCAAATCATCTAAAAAAAATGTCTTTTGCACATATTCGTGGTCTCCTTTGATGCAAATCATGGACATCCACGACTTGTCAGTGTAACACCTGTGGATACACTAAAAAATAAAATAATCCCGAGTTTTCGGGTGGGTTTTTCAATTGGGCTCATTTCCCAACGTCCCCATGCCCATACAAAATGAATTTCAACTTCCCTAACCCCTTGGGGAAGATATAAAAGCACCATTGAGGGATAGAATCAGGACACATATTTTGTTGCAAGGTTGTGCTATCCAAATATAGCAAGCCTCCCTATTTATTTTATCCTCTGAGTGTCATCCCCCAACCTAGAAATTCATTTTCCAGTGTTTCTTCCTTCTTATATAGTCATAAGGTGTTTCCATATCCTTATTGGGATATTCACAGAAGAGTCTCATAGTTGAGTAGATTCTTCAAGGATCTATGGAGGAACCTGGGAGGTTGGCTTTGAAACAATGCCATATGCGAGTCAGGTTGTAAATAACTTTGATATTTGGTGTTAATAGAAGAGTTCTCTTTCCCTCCAATTTTTTGTTCATTTCAATATTGTATGTTATCATTCTTCATACTTGCTTTGGATATAATACTTGATGCATATGCTACTTAATTACATAACTACCTCGTTGCAACATTTATCTTTATTTAATTTTGTAGTCTTGTTCCAACGAAGGATCATAAACGCTTAGAAAAGGAGTGAGGATTGACATTGAACGAAGGGTTTAAGGTGCATACTTTATCCTTCTCTCTTTCCCTACTCTCTCCTAGCGAAAAATAGTCATTTTTCAGTTTTCATGTTTGTTTGTGAGGGAAGATTTCAATATTCTCAATCCGATATCGATCTACTGTGACTTGACCCAAAGTCACGAGGGAAATATCATGTCAACACTAGTCAAAATATTTTCTCGCTTTTTTGCTTCCTTTCTTTGTGCTACTATTTTGTCTTTCGATTATTTTTTTTCTTCGGACTGACTATTGCATGATTCTTCAATCCTCCTGGCTTCATCTTTTTATACTTTTAGGTTTGAAATCTTCTTCTAGACTTCTTCAAAGCTTGGATTTTGAGACCTCTTCTTTATCTCTATCAACTCTTCCTTGAGTAACTTGTTCTTCCTTCTTTCTTTCATTAGATTGTCTAAAGCATTGATTAATTATGCTTCATGATTTACTATGCCTTCTTCACAATATACTTCCTCTGAATCTATATGACATGAAGAGAACCTTTCTTCTCATTATTCTTCAAGATCTTCTTTATTTTGATTAACATGCTTTGTCTCTGTGATAGAATTGGATTCTTTAAAGTATACATTATGTAGCTTATCCAAAAGTTATTTGGCTGATGAATATCGCCCCACTTTGTCTTTTATTAGATTTGGTAATCCTTTCAAGATGAAATCCATCGCTATTTTTTTGTTTCTCTTCAATTCCTTCTTGGATGCAGTCTTTAGTTTCTTTGAACCAGTGTATCCTATAATAATTGAATTCCAAACATCATACCCCCGTGTCTATAAAAATAATTTCATCATGTTTCTCCATATCTCATAGATCAGACCAATCTGAAGATCAAATATTGGTGCTCCATTTATTTTTCTCTTCATGAATCCCGACGTTCCATTATTTGTGGAATCCATGATCTACCTTCCAGTGGTTAAACTATTTTCTTTAAGGACCTGCTCTGATACCAATTGTTGGAATACTAAGAGGGGGGGTGAATTAGTATGAGAACTTTTTACCACTTTCAACCACAATATATAAACTTCAACTTTATCAACAATATATCATTTATGATTTCATTAAATATATCATGAGCATATAACCATAAGTAGTAAAATTCAACAATATCACATCAGATACACTATAAGTAGAAACCCAAATGGGATAAAACCATGAAATTATTTCTTATATATATCAAGAATACATTCATGGGAAGCACCAACTTCCAATTTCTCCAGCACCAATTAGAAGGAGGCACCAACCCCCTGATTTACAGGCACAAACTTGAAGGAAGCTACAACTCCTTGAATTCTTCAGCTGCAATTGGAACGAGGGTACAACCCTCTGATTTACAAGAACCAACCTGAAGGAATATCCATCTCCCCATGTTATCTGGAATCAACCAGAAGAAGGCTACAACCCCTTTATTTACAAGCTCCAACTTGAAGGGATATCCAACTTCCTGAGTTCTCCAACACCAACCAGAAGGAGGATACAACCCCCTTTTCTCGTCCCATCTTGATGCCTTGAAATATAAGTGTAAACTCATTGTTAATACCACTGATCAACCTGTAACTTCCATTGTCATTGATACATCAACCAACATGTAATTGTCACTGTCACATCAACCTGTCATTGATGATCAACTAATCATCCAACCTGTCACTATCACTGTCACCATCACTATCACTTATATACCATCATCAACCAACTGTAACTAGATCCACTCACATGGATACCAAAACCATCACCCAACCATGTACATCAACCATCAATCATGTACATTAACCATGTACATCAATCTATACCATACCATGCATCAACCATATAAATCAACCTATACCATACCATGCATCAACTATGTACATCAACCTGCACCATACCATGCATCAACTATGTACATCAACCATGTACCAAAACCTGTACCATACCATGTACATCAACCATGTACCAGAACCTATACCATACCATATGTCAAGTATCTATGATGTGCCAATGTATCAACAATATGCCTCAAGTATGCACCATGTGTTTCATGTATGCCTCAAGTATACACTTGAAGTATGTGTTCCATGTAGACTTCTTCAAAGTGTCTTCCTGTGAGGGCCATACTTAAATCTACGCCTAAGGAGACCATTTTGGAGACTTATCCAAATAAACCCATCACATCTATTGACATCAATGCCAACCACATCTCTCGAAATCAATGACAACCAATTGTCCAACAACATCAATGAAAACCAACTATCCAACAATATATATATATATATATATATATATATATAAGGAATGTTATTAACTTCACCCCAAATCCCAAATCACTAAATTTGGAGCTATATAGAAGCATGGACATGCATTTTCAGTTGGTCACTTTATATTGTTTTGATGTCTCAATTTACAAGGTAAAATTTTCCCCTTTTACATAGCAACCACTTTTGTGTTTGTAAATGAAAATATAAATATGTAGACAAGTGTAAAAGTGATCCAAGTGGATATCAGTGGCCACCCACTTTTTCCAAATGGCTCAAAATGACTTTCTGGCAATTTTGGCAATTTACTATTTTTAGCAGGTTTTAACTTCCGGGGCCATTTTGAGGGCCTAAATGAAGGGTTTTCGAGATAGAGGTTATAAATTATATCTAAATGAATTATTGAACCCCAAAAATGAATCTCCTTGACGATACCTTTCCAACGAGCTATCACACGCCTAAAACGGAGATCGTATGCAAAAGTTACGACCCCGGGAAGTTGATGTACCAACTTACCCAAATGGGGCCCACATGACTTTTGGCGCTTCATCTCC
>ML803701.1:41062-52757 GCA_009831015.1 Picea engelmannii
ATGACCTTTCATCTATGGTGTTCTTCCAATAGCATTATGGATGATTCTGTCAGACTGCGATTATTTCAACGCACACTCACTGGCCCATCAGCCAAATGGATGTCGAAGAAAAATCAGGGTCCCATACGACCTTTGAGTCCTTGGCCAAAGCATTCTTAACTTTCTTCCAATTACCCATCCACCATGACAATGGTCTAGAACTACTGTCTAACTTCAAACAGACCTTAGCCTTCGACCCTTCATGAGTGGCGTAGGCGACGTAGTTTGTGTAAAGCAGAAACCACCAAACAAAAATGTCTTGACTGGTTTCTTAGATCACTTGTCGCTCTCCTTGGTAAAGATGCAGCTTCCACCTTCCCAGAATCTAAAGAGGAAGCCATCAGCAAGGCTCAACAATATGACCTCATTTATGCATAGTCAGGATACTTATACACAGTACTTCCTGATCTTCCAAAACCTGTGCCATTTGGCCAAGACAAACCTGGGATGTCTCACTCAACAGACGGACTAATAGGTGCCACCACACACCATGGTCCACAACCCCAACTGCCACCGATGTATGGAACACCTCAATACCCGCCGGCATACGGGGGCACTCCTTATTACCCCCCACCCCCTTATCAACAGCCATATCATGTTGCTATACCTCCACCCATTAGTGGACCACCACCGACACCTCCCATACATCCACCTATTCCTACAACCAGTGGTACTCCCTCAACATCAGCTTATAGTACTAGCGAAATCACTACGCCTTCCTATGTACCTTATGGAGCGGTACCTCCACAGAATCCCTACTTTCCATTTCCTGGACCTCCACAACCCATGGCTCCCCCACATCCACATGCAGGGGTAAATTTTGTTCAACCCTCTGCTGCTCAACAATACCAAAATTTTGAACAGTTGAACACAACCAATCCAACTCATCCTTCAAACAATGCCAAGAAGAAAGGATTGAACAGGAATAATAACAACCCTGGTCAAGGCGGGAATCAACCCCCACAGCATCAACCTACTGGGGGCAATCAGAACCAAGGGAACCAAAACCCCCAAGGGGGCAATAACAATAAACGCCCAGGGTGAAATAATGTTAAAACCATTCACCCTTGTGCTCTTTGTGGTGAGTTCGGTCATTACACTCACCATTGCCCCCAGATCGCTGATTTCAAAAGGTTGAAAGACTCGGGTAGTCTTCCCCATACCCCTGCACAAACTGCCTCTCAGCAGGCACCACAACAATATGTGCAGCAACCCCCTCCCGTCGTATTGCAAAACCCTATCCCACATCAAGGGGTGATAAACACCCAACAGGACACGCAGCATCCCCCACCTCAAGTGGGTCAATACCACAATCTCAACAAACCAGCAGAACGAACAATTCTCCTCACCAGTGAGGAAGAAATTCTTCTACAAACACGCAATCGTTGGTATCAGACACCCGCTGAATCTACTCCTATCCCTCCAGAAACAAACCCTACACCGACAGGACCACCGTTGGTGATCCCTCGCCCTTCTGCTGAACTACCATTACGCATCCCGCGCATCCCATTTCGCAGGAATATCCACAACCAACAGGAGAGGGTCGCTCATAACTATAGCTTGGTAGATGACTTAGCACAATCCCCGACTGCCATGTCAGTTTTGGAAGTCCTCTAGACTTGTCCTACGCAGCGGAAATCACTACTTTCCGCCATGGGGGAAGTCGACCCCGCTGATACTCGACTCATCACTTTTGATCTTGATAGCTGCGAACCTCGTCTTCTCGCCTTGGTCGCTATTCAAATACCGGTCAAAATACGGAACATCACTGTCCATCGGTGTATCATCGATGAGGGTGCATCTACATGCATCATGTCCAAAACCGTATGGCAGAAACTTGGTTCCCCGGAACTCATACCCTTCGCCATCACATTACGAGCTTATGACGGACGACCATCATCTCCTGAAGGGCTCTTCCAAAATGTCCCAGTGGAACTCGGGGGAAAAACTATTCTCATTGACATCGAAGTTATCGACGCCCCACTCGATTACAATATCTTGTTTGGACGTAGCTACATGTATGCTATGAAGGCAGTGGCATCATCAGTATTTAGTAAAATCATGTTCCCCCACAACGGGAAGATTGTAACCATTGATCAAGTCTCACATTATGAGCCTAACCCATCTGCCAATCTCGATAACATTCTTCCTCTGATTCACACCAACAAAGACGCATACTCACTCGTCGAGATGGGTCCTGGGATTTTCAAAGATCCATCCTTATTAGGGACATATCATGGAGCACCACCACTCCTTCCCCCTAACTAGGTATGCATTATCTTCTCTAACGGAACTCACATGGAGGATACTCGTCTTCCTCAGGAGGCTTTAGCCATTCCTGATGTCTCAATAGTCGCAGCACCACTCCAACCAGAGCCTCCTGTGCATTCATCGACCCCTACGGTCCACAAATCCACATCCCCTCAAGGGCCTAATCCCATTTGGGAGACAGTTCCCCGACCCCTCACTCAAATTCCCTTCTTTTACCCTCCACCTGGTATAGAAGTTTTCCAGGTAGCCGCAACGCTCACACTACCCAATATGGTGTTAGCAATCCCAGTGTGGTATTTACATCCACCTAAGATGGTCCCTTGCCCATAGGAAAGCCTCCCCATGACGATTCCTGTCCTCACCCCCACTACCCCCATACTCCCTACCCTCCCTGCTACAGCTGGGGGTAGGCGAAAGAAGAAGGAGCCCACATCTCCACTTCCTCCGCGCATTCCCCCACCCTGCACATTATGTGAGAAAGAGGGTCACCAAACCAACAACTGCCCATCACTATCAGAATTACGGAATTTGATTCCCCTCAATCAAACTCCCACAACACCCATCACTACTGCTAGTCCTATTGCTACCACCCAACCTTCCAGTAGTAAAGGGTTGAGAACCAAATTCGCGTGTGCTATCTGTTCCGAGTATGGCCATTACACTCATCATTGCCCAGCACTTCCACGTTTCCGGCAGACATTAGCTGCTATATGCCAGGATTTTCAGAACAACCCATGCCCTACTACGTCCTCTTCAACAAATATCACTGACATTTGCTATATCACCACTTCAGTCAATGAACGCATGAGGTGCCCTTTCTCTCTCTGCGATTCATTTGCACATTTTACATACCAGTATCCTAGGATCCTGGCATATCGGCAACGTCAATTGGCCCTACTTCACCAACCTGTAGAGGTGATCATTGACCTTTCATCGCCACTCAAGGATCTTCATGTCATTTCTCCCGAACCCGAGGCACTCCCAACGCCTCCTTGATTCTTAGATAACGTATCTGAGGATTTACCCCGTAACCCACCCAACTCTCCTGCTCATTCCCCTACAGAGAATCTCCATCCCACCACTACGGGTACCCCTCAGTACCTCAATATATGGTTTATGTCGAGTGAACCCTCACCATCTCCTAGCATTTCCCCCTCTGTTTCTTCAGTAGGGGGCAATCACACGATCACTGAGATCACTCCTCACGATCCATTATATTCCTGTTGTTTCCAATGCGACGAAGAAATACTGGAAGAGTTAAAATGCCTGGACTCTCCTTGGGATGCACTACATCATCGTGCACTCTTCCTTCCATAATACGCCCTTATGCCTCCTAGCCAAAACCCCATTTACGCGGTCGAAACCAAAGATTTTATCCCACCCGGGCCGATCGATTGGTTCAACAATCCCATTCTTGCCCCTGACACTTTTGAAGAAGGTAATCTGGCCAACATTTCCCCCACCATCAAAATCGACATTTCCATTAGAGATGGCATCGTCGAAGAAATCATCATTGGAGCCGCTTGCACTCCTCAAGAAATCGCGGCATATAAAGCACTCTTCCAAGAATATAGGGATATCTTTGCCTGGTCATACACAGAGATGCCTGGCCTCGACCCCTCTATCGTCGAACATCGCATCGACACCTAGCCTGACATCACACCAGTTCGCTAGAAACAACGACCGCTACACCCATCCAAGGCCGCGGCTATCAAAGCCGAAATCGAAAAATTACGTACGGCCGGATGTATTTATCCCATCGCTTACACTTCAAGGGTTTCCAACCCTGTACCCGTCGACAAAAAATAGGGCACCATTCGCATTTGCACCGACTTTCGCGATCTCAATAACGCATGTCCAAAAGACAATTTTCCAACACCCTTTATCGATCAAATTATCAATGACTGCGCCAGCCACGAAGCTCTTTCCTTTATGGACAGATTCTATGGCTATAACCAAATTCAAATCCACCCAGTCGATCAGTACAAAACCGCATTCATTACCCCGTGGGGTAATTTTGCATACTGGCGCAACTTTTCAGCGGGCCATGACATACATCTTTCACGATCTGGCTGCAATCATCCTCGCATACTTGGACGACCTCACAACTCGATCCAAGAAACGCACCCAACATCTTGATGATTTACGAACCATCTTTCAACGGTGTCGTCAGTACAACATTCGCTTGAACCCTCTCAAGTGTGTATTCTGTGTCACCGCAGGGCGCCTCCTCAGTTTTATCGTTTCCCAAAGCGGTATTACCATGGACCCCCTTAAAGTCCAATCTATCACTGAAATTCCCCCTCCTCAGAATTTACGACAACTGCAGAGTCTACAGGGAAAAGCGAACTTCCTTAGACACTTTGTTCCTGATTACGCCATACGCGCACATGGTTTCCTTTGCTTACTACGTCATGACATCCCTTTTCACTGGGACGACTATGCCCAACAGTCGTTTGACGATCTTAAAGAAGCGCTTTCCAATGCACCTTTGATTAGTGCACCTGACTACAATTGTGACTACATTCTCTACGTATCAGCATCAGCTGTATCAGTAGTCGACGTCCTCGTCTAGCTCGGAGATGACAATCATGAACACGTCATTTACTACGTTAGTAAGAACCTCTCAGGACCACCCTTGAAGTAAAAACACGAAGAGAAACTTGCTCTTGCAGTCGTCCTCGCAGTCCAGAAGTTGTGCCATTACATTCTGCTTCACACCACCAAGGTCGTCGCAGACTCCAACCCTATGCAGTACTTTCTCAGCCATCGACAAGTTAACGACAAATTTTCTCGCTAGATCGTTATCCTTCAGGAGTACAACCTCAAGTTTTCAACACCTAAGAGTAAGAAGGCCCTCGTTCTTGTCGAACTTGTCACGGCCCTCCCCTCTGACACACCCAGTACCCCCGTCAACATCGACTTTCCTGACGAACATCTCTTTTACATCGTGTCATATGATCCTTGGTATGGAAACCTTCTCGTCTACCTACGAACTCAAAAGTTCGGTAACCACCTATCACGAGATGATCATCGGTGCATTCGCCATCAGGCCCCCCGCTATCTCCTCATCGGCAACATCCTATATCGGCGGGGCATCGACACCATTCTTCGTCGCTGCCTGACTATTGATGAGGCCAACAGAGTCTTAAACGACTGCCACAATGGCGCATGTGGGGGCCATCTTTCAGGCATCTCCACGGCTCAAAATATTATCCGGGCTGGTTACTTTTGGCCCACCCTCTTTCATGATTGCATTCATGCTGTGAAACGATGTGAGCAATGTCAGCTCTATGCCAACAAAGCCCGCGCTCCCCCCGCTCTTCTTCACCCTGTCATTACTACAGGCCCCTTTTGTAAATGGGGCATCGACTTTATGACTTGTAATCCCCCCTCCAACAATGGTCACAAATACATTGTTGTCGCTGTCGATTACTTCACCAAATGGGCCGAAGCTATGCCCACCTTCAACAATACCGCTGACACTGCAGCGTGTTTTTTCTTTAACCATGTCATATCCCGGTTCGGAGTACCACTCCAACTCGTTTATGATCATGGGAAACATTTTGAGCATGAGATCTTCGTCGAACTCTCATCTTGGTTAGGATTTTCTCACGAGTTTGCCTCACCATACTACCCTCAGTCAAACGGATAGGTCGAGGCAGTGAAAAAAGTCCTCAAGACCATGTTACAGCGCACGGTTAATAAACACAAAACCAATTGGCATCATATGTTATTTTCCGCACTATGGGCTTATCGAACAGCAGTAAAGACCACTACAGGTTTCACGCCATTTCATTTAGTCCATGGGGTCGAGGAAACTCTTCCCATCGAGTACGAAATTCTCACCCTACGCACCGCAATTGAGCTTTTACCTGACACTGCTCCAATGGAGCAGCGCTTGCTGAACTTGGAATCTCTGGATGAAGATCGTCGATCCTCATTACAGAACAACGAGGCAGCTAAAAAATGATCCAAGGCTACATTTGATCGCCATGTCAACCTTCGATCATTTCGCAAAGGCGACCTTGTCCTGGCCTATGATATCGCTCATGATACCTTTGGCCACGACAAATTCGAATCACTTTGGCATGGCCCTTACATCATCCAACATTGCCTCACCAAAGGCGCATACATCCTGGCCTCCCCTGAAGGCCTCTCACTCAAAGAACCCATCAATGGGTTATACCTCAAGAAATTTTATGCTTAAACGTAGTCAGGCTACTTTAGGTTATTTTCTTGTTTAGTATTTTTTAATCTTTTTTCTCCCTCCCTCTCATCTAAACTATCCTTTGTGCTATTGACAGATGACTCCTCCACTAGCTTACCACATCGGTTACGCCGACGGCGCCAGCCGTTGGACACAAAATATCGCTTCGGCTGCTTGGGCTCTCTGCACCCCCTCACATGAAATGCTACATTCAAGCGGCATATGTTTGGGACCAGAAAACAACAACCAAGCCAAATACACTGCTGTCATTGGCCTCCTAACCGACGCCCAGCATCATCATGTTCATCACCTTAACGTTTTCCTCGACTCTCAACTAGTCGTTCTCCAACTCAACAATGTTTACCGTGTACGCGATCCGTGCCTCTTTCGAAAATACCTGTAGGTTAGGTTATTATCTCGACATTTTGATTCCATTACATTTACACATATTCCAAGACAATTGAATCAAACAACTGATGAAATAGCTAACATGGTATTAGATTGGCATATATCACATCAAGCTACACATACATGAACATCTCATACATCCTGTCACAAGCATATAGATAGAATAGACATCATCATCATCAACAAAAAACACATGTAGACAACATCAGGATCTCAAAAAATATGTATACTCATATATATATATAGCAGCCCATCAGGACATCCGAATGTTTACATACAACAAATACATGTATCTGTAGGCCTATACAGCACCTCGGTACAAAAACCGTCTCACCAGCCTATCAAAAAGGTATACAATATACATCCATCAGGGTGCCTCTATCGCACCCCCAGTTGCTCCTCCCTTAGGAGGAGGTGGTGGCCCACCCCCACTTGCCCCAGGCGGTGGTGGTGGAACACCTGCAGGACCCTCCTGCCCCGGCGGCAGGCGTTCACTAGTCATCGCGACGAGCACAACTGCTCGTCGCACTATACCCCACCATGGTGGAGGTACTCCTATGCACTACTCCAAGAACCCCTCATCCTGGATACGGATCCACATGCACTCAGGCACGTCCTGTAACACCGTCTCCAGACGACGACGTATATCATCAAAATCTACTCTGACTGTCGTCGGAGGAGCGTGTGATGGCCCTGCACCGGGATCATCAAACCGGCGCCTCCTCGCTGCCCTCTCAGGCTCTGCTGGTCACCCCATGGCCTCATCCCGCCGACGTCTCTCTCCACATGGCAGTCTCTTCGGCTCTCGCTGAACCGACGCTCTCTGCCACTCCACCTCGCGCCCGCGAGGTGCCACATCTGCACATGCACCAAACAACAAACAAATGATCGTATCAGCATCTATGTCACATATGAAATGATATCTCAAAAACATAACATAAATCAAACACATACTCAGCATACCTCGATGGTCAAATACCTCCCCAGGAGGCAGCACCATGTTCGGGTCCCCCCGAAAGTCCACCCCAGCATAGGGGTACCGAAGTATGACCTGTGGCATATGCCACCATATCTGCGCCGCCTATGCCGTAAAATAATGGCCACCTTCGCCATCACCGTGGTGAACCAAAACTGCATACCACCGCCTCAATCACGACTGTCATGCCCCAGGCGCCTCTAGAAGAACCCGCGGGCGCAGCATCGGAACCCTCTCCAAAAACCAGGCTACCAGGATCGAGCCAAACGTGAACTCTCCGGTACCTGTGGATCGACATCGATCCAACTGCGCGATCATCCGCGCATGTAGAGTCAACCCCCATGCAAACCGCTCACGGCTCACCACCACCCTCTCCAGCACCAATAGCTGGCCACCACTAATCCGTTGGGTCGCAAGTGACCCATACACGCGCACAATCATCGCCGCTATGCAACAATGCACCAGGGAATCTATACCACTAACACTCACTACAGTCCCAGACATGTAGTTCTCGCCTGAGCAATACCGCTCGACGATCGTCACAAGGTGTGTATCCCTCGGCAGCACAGGCTCTGCCACTAGCGGTGTTCCTCGGAAGGGGAGCCCAGTCAACAAATATATATCCTCCACCGCAGTGAAGGGGATCTGCTCTCCTCGCACGAGGAAGCAGTGCAGATCTGGACTCCACATCTGGAGTAGGAACTGTAGCAAGTAATCCTGTACCCATATCAACGAGAACTAAAAAAACTTTAGCAACCCACAGGTTGCTAAAGTCGCTCGCACCTCAGGCCCTGCGTTGGCCATAGCATCTCGCAACTACGACCAGTCTCGCTCATGCCACCGCACAACCATCACCACTGCTGGAAACCTACAAGAAACACAGAGTCTTATATCAGCTTATGCAATCATCCAATGCATCAAAAAGACTCCTTTTTTACCCTTCAACCTTGCCTAACAGGCGCAGTTTTTTTTACCCACAGGCGCGCACATATGCGCGCCTGTTCACTACACAGGCGCACACATATGCGCGCCTGTTCACTACACAGGGGTGCATATATGCGCACCTATTCATTACATAGGCACTCTCTTAAGCGCGTCTGTCCAAACTCACAGCCGCACTCAAGAGCACGACTGTCCACCCCACAGGCGCGCACTAATGCGCGCCTGTCCAACTCACAGGCGCGCCCCTAGGGCGCGCCTTAAATTCCCCCTCACGCACACCCATGCACGTCTATTCGATGGACATGCGTGCACGTATGCATGCCTTCCACTGAATCGCCCGTGCATGGGGGCCCACATCCTACCAAAAAACCCGTCAAAACCCATGTACGGCCCCCCGTACCTACCCTGCCCAGAAATTGGAAACCTATTTCTATGCAGGATGATCAGACCACTAACCTGATCCTCGCACACCGTCGATCAGATACCTTGTGCTCCCTGAAACTCCAAATCTCCTCTGCAATCTGCTCGTCCAGTCACTCTAGCAGCAGGTACAAATGAGGTGTCAATGTGGGCCCTACAGCTATATATAGGCCTTATGCCAAACTTCCACTCACCATTCCGGGAGCCCAAGGTGTCCATTTTTCAAACTGTCTTCAGCCACGGGATCAGCATCCCGCCGCCTACATCATGACAGTCCCTGAGTCACTTTTCGTCCTAGGCCCCCGGGGCACCCTTTTTTCTATATCATGGTCAGGTACGTACGCGCATAGTCACATTTGTCAACTACATGCTCATATCTTTGATTCTCTTCATATATAGTTCACTTTGGGTATTTGGTTGTTATGTGCGCAGGTACTTGCTCATCGGTCACTGACATCATCCCTTCAAATATATATATTCATCACTAGCATGTAGTCTCCCCCGTTGTATTGCATTTCCATTTCCAGTCACACCCTCTGATATTTTCCTTTAGGATCATCATTCCCGGCTCTACAATACTCACACCTCCATTTGCATCTACGGTACTGTTACCCGGTAGTTTTCTTACCCACATGAGTTGTCCCATTCATAGCACCTTTTGGCACTTTTTGACACTCATGCTGTTCTTCATTACCCTTTAGGGATGGGAGTCCCGGTAGTCTGTCATCATGTTGCGAATCAACCACATACTTCTTCCCCTCATTTTGCTAGCTTCCCATATGGACTCCCAGATCATCACTTTATGGTTCTATTCTTTTTTACCTGCACCCCCGTAGGATCATGAACCCTCCATTTCATCCACCATCAGTTTGCCCATCTGCGAACCTATCTCCATTTCACCTACCTCATACAGAAACTCACCAATGGGGCCCCCACCCTTCATCTGTTTTCCAAGAAATTTATGCCCCCCCTGGGGCACCCGTTTCTGTATTTGTACATTTTTCCCAAATTATTCATTATTTATTGTACAAACACCTTTATTTTCAGTCATTTCCTTTTTTTCGTCACCATTGGCGACTTGCTTCCTTTTTGGCCACACGCAACCCATGTCACCCTTGGTTGGAGCATTGTTTCTCATTTACCCTTGCTGACATCGTCCATATCTTCAGATTACTTCACCGGTCACTTGCCTCTACCCTCTGAATTTTTTCACCTTGTCTCGCCTCTGGCACAACTTATCACTGGTCTTGTCGTCCCCCTGACACTCGATCTTGTCACACAGTTGCGGCCAATCATTATATCATACACCCTCCAACCAAGGGCAGTCTTGAGTCTTCCCACTTCTTGACTTCGTCCATGTACCTCTGCCACTTCCTCACCTTAGTAGATTCCACGAAGCCCTTTGCTTATGGGAGTCGTGTTCCCCTTTTGTCGACATCAGCACAATTTTCCAGAAGGGCGACAGTATCTTGATTCTCATTTTCCATTCAATGAGCGATCTCAGACGACACAGGGGGAAACACCATTGCCCCCTGCTGTCGTTGACCCCCATAAAATTCGACGCCAACACTTTCTCATGTTACAGTGGGTCTTACTTTGCGACCATTGCAGTTATTATTATCATTTGCAAAGACCTCTGAATTTGGTCGAGCCATCCATGCTCGCATCATCGTCGTTGCTTATTACCACGATCATTGCCTATTGTTCAGAGTATGTTCCTTTGTAGACTTGTCTTCTTCCTTTATCATCACCTCCCCCGAGGGCGCTGCAGTTGTCTACACCAACACTCCAGTCATCTTTTTTCAGAGTTACATCACACGAGCATGGGGCATGCCCACCTCGTTTGTACACACTTGTATATTGTTATGCACCTTATGGAAGGTCGGGTTCTACTGGTCCCTTTCTTATCCAACGGATTGCTCTACACAGTCCCACTATTACTCTCCCTTATAACAACATTCTCAGTAGAAGAAACATTGATGGATTTCGGCTATACGTTTTCTCCTAACCTCATCCATCAGGGGGCATCTGTTATCACTGAAATTTCGTCCACACATGGCGACAAGAACTTAGCATCGTCAAAACAAGAATGAAGTCATTCATGGCACTGGATTAATTCCATAGCATTGAAAAAGGGTCAAAAACTATACAAAGTAACCAAAAATTGAAGGGTGCTTTACAAAAGATGGATGCGTGCGCATATGCGCGGAACAAGAACGTTCAAGGTGTGCATGCACGCATGATGCGCGACTGTTAGCGAACAAACCCGCGCACCTGCTAAACGATGCATTTATTGAATTGGTCGGCCTCCCAACCACTTATGGACCAGCTCCCAACCTGATTTGACCATCAAATCTGAGCTGAATCCGCATGGTAGGCTAGTCAAAGACCTAATTGAGCCCTAAAGAGCCCCTTTTCACACCTCAAAG
>ML803701.1:53300-65646 GCA_009831015.1 Picea engelmannii
TTGTTGTCTTTGTTATTTCTTTTTCCATATGCTCATAGTTTTAGTTTGTTTTAATTTAATTCTTTCTTATAGTTTTGTTGTTCTTTTTCTAACCCTTTCCTCTACAGCTGTCATGCTCAGCAAGACCCAACTGGGCATGTAAGAACCTTTTATTTGCTCACCAAGTGATGAATTGGGTGCAAACATGGTACATTGCAATTCTTCCTTCTGCATGGGCAAAATAATTCTACAGTTGGAAGTATTTCTTCATACCCAACAACCATGTTTCGACATCTTCTTCCTTATTATGTTCACCATCAAATGTAGGCGGTTTAATCTTGTTGTTTTCCCCTTTCAATTCATCCCTTCCAGATTTTTGGTGTTTTCTGCTAGGGGACGGGCTTGAACTACTGTGTGTCTCCTTTCCAGAATGCTTCGGGGAGATACGGTAATGTCTACTACCACTCCTTGATATTCTTCTTCTCTAAGGGGTTCTGACACTTCTTGATATGCTTGTGTCACTCTCTTTTTCTAATTTATTTTCTATTCTTTCCAAGCTCTTCAACATTTTTAAGTTGAATTCACCCTACCGATCCCTTACTTTCATGAGCTTTTGGATATCATCTCGGCGAGCCTGGGCATCTTTCTACAATTTTTCAATGAGTTTCATCATGTGTCCCTCTTTATCTATCTCTTTTCCATGCCCAATAGAGTGTGTTCCTTTGACTCCCAAGTTGACATCCTTTCCTTCTCTTTCGTCTTTTGTTTCGGAGGAAATATGCACCTCTTCCAATTCCATACTTGGCGTTAGTTTTCGGATGTCCTGACACTCGTTGAACTCTGCACACACAGCGTGCAGTCAACCAAAGTTTGTCAGACCCTTAAACCTTCAAGAAAACTTACAACATTCATAAGCCAATGTGAACAAGAAAAACGTTTTGACTTCACAAAGTTTTCTGAGCTCTATCCGGCTCTACAAATTCTGGGACTTCGGAACTTTGGAATCTCGGTCCATGAAGATCCAACAGTTAAATCTTCATAACCAAAGTCACCCTTTCGCAACTCGTGATATCGCGAGTTCGTGATTCAAAGACCCTCGACTCATTTCCTCCAAACATCCATACCCGAGATGTGATATGGGTATGGCTCCCTCCTTGCTAGCGCCTGCTACACATGACCGTAGGCTAGGGCTAAGTGTTGGCACTTCTTCGCCAACTCGCGACTTTGCGAGTTGGAGTGTTGAGCCTTCGTGCTCCTCCTTTGGGAATTCTAAAATCGTGAATTACTTTATTCTCCAGGCCCACAACACAGTTGTTTCCCTTCACCACAGTGGCACGTGGTACATTCAGGAGGGTCCACATCACCTTTGGTGACATCTTCTGGTCCCATCACTCTCACCTGTATTCTCAACTCACTGGCACGTGGTACACATTCATGCGCCCACATCCATTCCAAGAAAAATCCATTGGTTAGGTCCCCTCTCAGATCTACAGCACAGATCTTTTCAGCGTTTCAGGGTTTTCGAGAATTAGGAGTTCATGCACCCCACATCTCAAACTTCCATTTGCCGAAATCCAGAAAAAAATATGGTTTACTCCTCCGCTGAATTGAATGGTCAACTCCCTTCCTACAGTCTAAAGTGTAGATCATTTCGGGATTTTGGGTTTTTGGAAGTGTTCACCTCCCTCACTTACCATCTCCCAACTTTGTGAAATCCGAAAGGTTTCATGACTAACTCGAGCGTGACTCCGCCAGATCTAACGGTCGAGCCTTCCTCCTAGATCTACCACGTAGATCTCCACAGTTTTTTGAGTTTTCGAGATTTCACGTATCGTGATTCCCACATTCCTGTGCATTTCAAAAAGGATTTTAATCTCTACGCACATTTTCCAAATCCAACAGTCACGAGGGTTCACTTTCCCTCTCGAATAGATCCTAAGGCTCCAACACTGTTGGTGTGGATTCCTCTCTCCTTGTGGACATAGACCACACTGGCTGCGGTTTCGTACACCGCTATACCTCCTGAGCTTACCAGGGTCCAAAATTGGTCATCCAGACACAATTTCTCCTCACACTCTCAGTCCAAAGACCACTCAACTGGCCCATCTAAGCTCAGTGTTGAAACCTTGGCTCTGATACCAAGTTGTAGCACCACTTTTCACTCACTACTGTGTAGGTGTTACTACGCAGAATAACAACATTCTCACTCACAATTAATCACATGCATTCAAAACAAGTTAAACACATTCAACACAAAGTAATCATATGATTTACTGCCATAATCAACAATCAATACTATTTAACATCAATTCATATACACAACAGAATACATGATGATTATAATACACAAAGATACAGAAACATAATTAAAGCATCATCTGGTACTTATCTTTGAACAGTGGTAGATTCCACCAACCAAGTGTAGGCCTTCCATGAACCTCCCAGCCTTAGACCGCAGTACTCATCAGCTTAACAGTGGGTCACCCCCGAGCTGGGACTAAGCTCCACCCCAAGACAAGGAATCCTAGGCTAGGCTGAGGTTACAAGGAAACAACACACAGCCACAAGGATGGGATTTTCTCCCAAGAACCTCTCACGCTCACTACCCAAAGACCCTCATTCCCCACATGCCTGTTCCACCCCAGGAGTATAAACCTTCTCTGTCACCTGGACAGTCCTTCGGCTGCTAACCTCCCTTGCCTTGGGTTATAGCAACAGGCTGAACTGAAAGTCTCCGGGCTCTGTGGTAGCTACAAGGTTCCTTCCAAGAGTTCTATCCTTCCTCTGTACACTCTCTCTCCTAGAGAGAGTGTTGTTCCACTGGACAACAAGCCACACGCAGTCCAGCACTGCGTGGCCATGACAATCAATAGTGAAAATTGATGTGGCTTTCCTACAGGCTCAACAATGGCCTATTGGCTCATGGTCACGACTTTGGGATAGAGACCCCATGCACAAGCTCGATCTCAGATAGAGGATACACACAGATTCTCCAGATGAACACAGGTTTTTTAGTTCAGAATATGTACAATTTTTTTCTACAGAGGTTGGATCCATCGTACTGCTCAGAGGCCGTATCCACTTAGGCCGTCGGGTGGAATGGAGGAGAACCCCCATCACGTCTCATCTTTGTCATTTTATTTTCATGGGTCGGGGTTGACACTTGTCGCCCTGGAAACTACATGCGTTTACCCAGCACGCATCACCTTCCTCATGGTTAGGAACTTAGGATAAAACATGAAATGCTCATGCCTTTTTGGAATAATATTAAAATATTATTCCCAAGGCTAAAGCCCCCTAGGCTTAACACTTATCCCCTGTTCTCACCTTCCAAACCCTAATCCCTTGCCTTCTCTGTGGAAGCTCAGTCCCCCTTCACTCATTCATCGTGGTCGGTCTGCACCTGGCGGTGTTTACAAATTTTTATTAATTTGTTATACATGATTACATATACAACAGCAGGCTCTTGGCCTTCAACACTTAGGCTCCCTGGCCTAACAATCACATAAGCCACCAGCTTATAAAAACTTGGCTTACTAGCCTATAAAACATAATTACAATTCCTTTCAGAACATGATTTACAACAGGGCTCGGCCTTGGGGACACTACATTTTTTATAGGCGGTGGCAACGAGATGGCATAATTGCATACTTCTCCAACTGATAAGTTGTTTAGGGATGCAGTCACTGACCAGAAATAGATCAATAATTTTGGATGTGGAAATGGGATGGATAGGAAAAGTACCCATGGGGGAGAAGGGATTGATGGATAAAGAGGATGAGGGAAAATCCCCAAAGATTAAATTGCTGAACGTTTTCTTACCCAAACTGGAAAATAATGCCAAGTATGAAGTCACTTCGCCCAATATAAGTAAATACTTACAATACATTAAATATCATGTCGTGATTGGGAAATTTATGAGCATTTGGCCATTAGAGAAAGAACTTATGGCCTGGATCCACTCTAGATAAAGGCCCAAAGGCTAGGTGGATCTCAAATTGGGCTCCAAAGGTTTATTTATTGCAATTTTTTCCTTTTTAGAATATAGGGAAAGAGTTTTTGAATAAGGCCCATATTTCTTTAAATTTATTGGGTTGCATTTGCGATATTAGTTAGAGTGCTTCAATCCAAAAAAGGAAGATATTCAGTGAGGCTCTGGTATGGATCAAATTGTATTCTCTCCCTCAGGAGTTCTAGGAGAAGGAAACATTGGAGGGCATTGGCAATACCCTTGGCACATTTTTCAAGATATTAGAAGTTATGAGAATACAAATATATACTTCATACACCCAAATATGTGTGTACATGAACGTAGTGGGGGCTCTACTAGAATCCATCACCATTAGTTTTCAATATGAGGAATGGGTGTAGATCATCAATTATGAACACATCTCTTTCCGCTATCGTAAATGTTATGAGCATGGGAATATCTTTAGATACATCCCATTAAACACTGACCCAAATCTAGAAAAAAAAAAGGAGGCTACTATCGAAGAGGGATTTTCCAAGAATATCCCTACAAAAAGGAAGTCTAGATAGAAAGGTAACATCCCTTTTCGCCCACTGAAATCCAACAAGAGAAATAGTTTCCAAGCACTAGAAAATGCAACCGAATTTCCATCCCATAAGCGGGAAACCTCCAAAACCAACTAGGATGGTAATGTAGATGACTTACCTATTGAGGAGGACAAGAAAAGAAAAAAAGTAGGAAACATTGAAGACAATCTAAGAACTGTATTTATTTAGGAGGAAGATATTGATATGAAAGTAGAAGAGAGAATAGGCATAGCCTTAGAGGACAATGAGGAGGAAAAGGGTCTTAGGGTATGGAGACAAAGTAGATAGATATTGACCTATTGGCTCTTATGGAACAACGCAGAGAGAACCACCTAGCAGAGCTCACACATCAACAACTACACAAGCTTCAGTGGGATGTGCTCAAAGGTAAAATGAAGTTAGGTTATGGGTCATCGAGCCCCAATCCTCCAGGAAATTTAGGAGTTAAAACTATCCCACTCAAATCCCAAAAGAAAACTCAATCTGAGAACAAGAAAAGAGGTCAGGAAAGAGGTCAAAAAAGAGGTCACAAAACATTGAAGTAGAAACTAGAGGAGACATGAGCACTACTAGTTGACTTTGGACAAGCCTTGGAGCTGCTAGAGAAGTAATTTTCATCACCACCCAAAGTTAAAAAATCAATATCATCTTGTGTAACATTAGAGCCATAAATTTACCAAGCAAGTAGCACTTGCTTAAGCATAGAATAGAAAAAGAAAATCCCAATATGATTATGGTGCAAGAAACCAAGTGTGATCATATCTCCATATCCATGGCCACCCAAAAATTATGGAGGGGCTATGATCTATTCATAGTGAGTGCCATGGGATTCACAGGGGGGGTGACCGTCATATGGGATCCTACCAAGGTGGTGGTGGAACACTTGGTATATTACCCTAGCTTCCTTTATGTCAACTACAATATTATTGAATCACAAGTCAAAGGAAACCTAACTAATGTGTATGGTCCAGTCAACCCATTGTCTATAGGACCCTTTATGGAAAAACTGTTAGACATCAAGAATCTCATAATAGATGAACCATGGATTTTATGGGGAGACTTCAACATGATAATGGTGCTTCGAGAGAAGAAAGGGGACCATCAAAGGCTAGACAATGACAACCTGGACTTTGGGGATATGATAGAGAAATTGATATTAGTTGATGTCCAAACCTCCAATGGTTGTCATGCATGGAACAAAAAGTGAGGAGGATCTCATCAAATCACAGTCAGGTGGGACTATTTCTTAGTCTCAAATAATCTCATGTAGAGGCAAAGCATAGTCACTGCGGAAATATTTCCATTCTTAGGGTCCAACCACTAGATGATTAGTCTTTCATGGGACAACACCTTCTCACCAAAGACAAACTCATTCAGGTTCGAGATATTTTGGTTGGATCATCCTGATTTTTTACCCAGTCTAATGTACCAGTGGCATCAATTCACCCCTATTTTGGGTTCCAAGATGTACAGTCCCAACATAAGATTAATCACAACAAATAATTCCTCAATATTTGGAATAAGGAGGTCTTAGACAACATATTTTAGGTGAAAAATCATGTTGAATAGGAAATGGATCGGTTGCAGGAAGATATAATCCATGAAGGCCGAACACCAGAATGGGTAGAACAAAAGATCCACATCCAAAAGAAACTAAATGTAAGAGACCAACAAGAGGAAACTCTTTAGAGGAATGTACTAAGGGTCAAATGGATCAAGGAATGAGACTGCAACTCTAATTTTTTCCATAATTCCATGATGAACAGACACGGCCACAATCACATTTCTAGCCTCAAATCAACCACTGGGGTTAATTTGGAGAAGCATCAAAATATTGAAAAGAGCTTAGGGATCACTTACGCAATAATTTTTCTAAGATTGTTGAAGACAATCAAGCTACAACTCAACACGTTACTTTCTCAATTCCCACCTTGGTTACTCTAGAACATAATTCTATCTTGATACATCCCATATCCTGCTAGTTAGTGGCCAGAAAAGAGGTTTGGGAGGCCGTGGAAAGTGCCAGAGTCTCTAGGATCATCCTTGAAGCCTTCAACTCAAATTTTCTCATCCTCATTCCAAAGGAATAGGATGTTAACATTGCAAATAAGTTTTGACCGATCTCTTTATGCAATGTTATTTACAAAATTATAACCAAAATAATATCTAACCACCTAAAGCCCATTATGTCCAATATTATCTCTTCAGAACATGGAGTTTATATGGAAGGAAGTCATATCGTTGATGGTATAATCATTACACATGGGGCCATTCATTCCTTAAAAATAAACAAAACCCCTGGTAGGATGCTCAAGTTGGACATGCCAAAATATTATGATAGGATAAGATGGACTTTCCTGCAATGTGTTTTGAAAGCTTTTAGATTCAATCAAGATTGGATTTGTTGGATTTGAAACCTCGTCTCCTTGACCTTCTTCTCCATTCTGGTGAATGGATCCCCTTTAGACACTTTCATCCCATATTGAGGCATAAGACAAGGGGACCCGCTCTCCCCATTCTTGTTCATCTTAGTAGTTGAAGCCTTGGGTAGAAGCATCAATGAAACTGTCTCAAATGGACACATAAAAGGTATTAGGCTAAGTCCTAATGTTAACCCCCTTTCTCATTTAATATTTGATGATTATACAATGCTCATAGGGGATCCTTCTATTCTAGAAGCCCACCCTTTTAAATTTCTCCTAGACACTTTCATGATGGATTTTGGCACTAAATTAAACCACGACAAATCTCTATTTTTCTTTTTTAACACTCCCCTCAAAGTACATACCAATATTCTTAGAATTTTGGGCTTCAAAAAAGGTACCCTTCCCTCTAACTACCTAGGAGCTCCCCTCTTTGAGACCAGTCTTAGAAGTGTGTCTTGGGAAGACTTGTTGTCCAAGCTAGAAGCCAAGCTTAATTTCTGAACCTTCTGTTTCCTGAACCTCCCTAGTAAGATCACCCTGATTAAATCTATTCTCTAGTTGATGCCTTTGTATATTTTCTTCGTGCTTTCTTCACCTCCCAAGGTTCTTAAGAGAATCCATGCCCTCCAATGATCCTTCCTTTGGGGAGGTCTTATGAGGGATTGAAAGTGGGACCTCATAACTTGGGACACTCTTTGCCTCCCCTAGTGGGTTGATGTACTAGGTTTGAAGTATCCCCTACTCATGACTAAAGCCCTCACAACCAAAACCTAGTGGAGATGGATAAAAGGTAAAGATGACATCTGGGGCAATATTTGGAGGAAAAAGTATGCTAACAAAATTGATGAGTAGACCCTGGTATGAATGGAAGGTTGTTGTCTTGGATCACCAATCTAGACCAATGCTTGGATCAATAAATTCTTAATATGGAAGGATTGTTTCTAGGAAGTCAGAGCTAGTACTTCAATAATTTTATGGGATTATTCATGGAAATAAGAGGCCATACGGGTAGCGCAACCAAAGATAAAAAATCTTTCACTCTTTTGCTCCATCAAGGGTGGATGTTCATACATCAATATTGGTTTGACACCAAAAATGATCATCTTGAAGTCTTCCGATCTTGGATGGTAGGTGAAGGTTGACCAGATGAGGTCTCATCTGAGGAAAGAAAATTCTGAAACACCTACCTCAAAAACTTGCATATTAACAACCATGTAGGGGAGGATATCCTATGGTGGGGATCTCAAGGAAGTGGGAGTTTCATAGTCAAGAAACCCTACAACCTTGAGGCCAAGCACAACATGATTCAAAAGAATCAAATATGGAAGAAAATGTGGAGTGTAGATCTGTGGCCCAAGATTACCTCTTTCCTATGTTTGCTAGTGAAAAAGAAAAATCTCACCTAGGACATGCTCATCAATTGAGGTTTCAAAGGACCCTCCATCTACTATATGTGTTGTTAAAGTGAATATACAATGGAACATCTATTCAACAATTATCGTATTCAATACGATGTGGGATGAAAGAGAATCCATCTTTAGATAGACAGATAGATCCCAAGAGAGTGTTGTTCTTACTCTAGAGAATTGGAGGACCTCTCCCTTTGAGAACCCCATACTTAAGAAAGTGTGGAATACTTTTCTTGGATTCTTGTTGTGGATGATTTTGAAGGAGAGAAACTATAGAATATTCAAGCAACTATACAGGAAAAGGGAAGACATATGTCAGGTGTCTAAGAAAGCATAAGAAAATCAATCAATTCCACTCCTTATCCCCAAGATGCAACTCAACCTCAGGGTAACAAGTTGATCATCCTTGAAAATTGACACCTCTGAAATCCCTCCCCCACTTTGTTCCCTCTCAATAACAGGAGAAAATCAATATTCCCTGAGCATTAGACATGACCTCTCAAAACCTTCATTAAGCTAGATTTTAATGGAGCGTCAAAAGGTAACGCTGGACCTATGGGTAGAGTCTTTCATAACGATGTTGGAAACATCATCCTTGTCTTCACTTCATATTTGGGTAAAACGACAAATAATGTGGCTAAGCTTCAAGATCTAATACAAGGCCTGTAGTTGGCATGCGAAAATGGATTTCACTAGCTCCTAGTGGAGGATGACTCACTCATCATCATTCAAGCCTTGAAGAAGATTCAATGTGGAACCAACCCTTGAGTAATTTACAGGAACTAACATCTTACAACCAACTTTCACCGAGTTTTGGTTCTATTGAACTCTATCCCAATCATTATCCCCTCCCATGTTCCCTGGAAGTCTAACAAATTGGATGACCAGTTAGTCAATGAAGGAGTAGGACTATAATCTAGAGACTTGGTGATTCAATGGAATCATAGAGCCCTAGAATAGTTATCCAAAGATTGTTATGATATTAATTATGCAGATAATGATTAACCAACTTAGGTGATGCATGAGCATCAATTGGCACTCCAAGTGGATGATATTAGAAGCGGTCTATGTACGGAGGTATGAGGTGGTTTCATTGCATCTGATGTGAAGGGAGATAACTCTAATGATCCATGATGAAGAGATATCACATGACTTCACAGTGCATCTAACGAACACTTGTATTTTTTATGAGCTTGGGGTGATGGCTACGTAGGGAATTATGGTTTTAGGTGGTGATATGTGTTTTAATTGGAGTACAGGCATGACTATGCCTAGCCTTGGAGGCAAACAAAGTGCTCTAGCCTCAACAGGGATATACAGTCTTGGTCTCCCCCAATCAGTTTTGTTTCATTCTAAGTACAACAATGATTCAGTTTGGTTATTGTTCTGTAGGTTGGTCAGGTTCCCCGGTGGCATTGGATCTAGTGTTTTCTAAATTTTCTAGTGTGAGGGAGGGACCCTTTGTTTTTTTACCTTTGGCTTATGGTTCCTAGCATTTCTATAGTTTCGACTACACTCATAGGGAACCCTTTCTTGTGAGTTTCTTCTTGGGTGTGTCATCGGGTTGTTAGTTAAGGGTTCTCCAAATGTTCTCAAGGCTCTAGTTCTCAGGCATTCATGCTAGGCCATGGGGTTCTATTTTGTTGCTTCTATTATTTTGATTTTGTCTTCCAATGGAGAGGATCACCCTTACTATTCATCCAAATCTCTGTGGGCCCCTTCCTCTCCCATCTGTGGTCCCGTGCCTATTATGGCTCACCATTTTGACGTGGAAGCTCCCAAGTCTAGTGCGAGGGGTATGATAAGAAGGAAGAAGCATGCCTCTCAACTCCCTTTTTGTAATACCTATGTACCCTCCATGACCAGGGATGAAAAAGATACTAGGCAGGAAGGACAAGTATTCCAAATGAAGTTTCCTTATGCAATTAAAGAGAAGGTGGACACTATGGAAGACTGGGTCATTAAGAATTACATTCATATTGTTGGGGAGAAGATTGAGAAGGAATACCAGGGTTGGTTCTCAAACTCTGGGTTCTGAAGGACCAGGGATACTAAATTGTTCCGAGCTATTAAGCAATACTAGCTCATTAAAGCCCTTATAGCCCAGGTGGTTCAGGAACAAGGAGATTAACACTAGGAAATCCTTTCTAGGATGATGTTGTTTGAAGCCAAATTCGAGGCTATTTGCAGGGTGGTTTTCAATGTCTGATTGGAAGTATTCAAGTTGTAAGATGATGGTCAAGATTGCTTAGTTGAGGCAAAAGAGCTCTTGGATTGCTAGGGTACCTCTTCTAATCCAATTATAATTGAAGAAGAAGCAAATCTATATAAAGGAAAGATAGTTTGAGAAACTTAGGCAACCAACCCTCCAAACTCTCCAAACCATATTTGATAATTCATATGTTGTATCTTTTGTAGTCATGATATACTATTTTGTTTTCTTTTGTAGTCACAATTTCTAGTTTTTATTAATTATTGTTCTCTTTGTTTTGTTTTATTACATATAAAGCTTTAGACCTCTATAGAAAATTTAGACCCATCTTTAGTGAACCTTATTGTTCTCTTTGTTTTGTTTTATTACATATGAAGCTCTTGACCTCTATAGGAAATGTAAACCCATCTTTAGTGACTTGGATATACTTTGAATAATATTATGGTATTCTCTATGAAATGGTTTCCCTTTTAACAGACACACAAAGTTTTGAATATAACATTTATTTTACCATGATAATATAAAAGTAACCGGCTTAACAAAGAAAAAGAAAAACATAATCTAATTTTGAAACATGCTATTTTGCATCATGTAATATACAAGATAAAAGAGATGTAAAGTTACACTCTCCTTTGCATGCCATTAACCCATGGCATGTTATATTGCTAAGTTGAATGTCATTAATCCATGGCATGTTATATTGCTAATTTGAAGGGCATTAGAAATCAACTTGGCACGATTGGTGATAAAATTAATGATTAAAAAAATGTTTCAATGTGATTTCAAATAATTTTCCAATGAACTACATGCATTTTGTTACTCAGCTACAACATCAAATTTACAATCTAGCATATTCTAACCATACTCTAACCAACATATTTACAATCTAACATATTCTAACCAAAAGAGAGTATCCCACAGGAAACTTACATTTTAACAATGCTTTCGATGAACATGAAGCTATTATTTTATTTTATTTTTATATGTAAACGCTCACAAGAAGCTTCACTTATGTCAGTTAACGACAAAGTTCAAACCAATATGTGGCATGAAAGAATTTGACACGTTGAATCATGTTTTAATCTTCTTGTAGAAGATGAGTTGGTGTTGTTGTGGTATGAGTAGGAGATCAGAGGAAGGGTGTAATTACGTCGAAAGGTGTACACCTATTGATAATGGGCACAATTAATGATCTTTTAATCTTATTTAACCTTAAACCCTAATCTGATGGCTATGCATTGAAGATGCTGGCATATTCTTAGTCGTCCTTCAAAATCAATGGGTCAGATTTATTGTTCATAACTTTCTTGCATTTATCAAGGCATCAGTTAACATGTTTACTTTTTAACATTTACCTAATCACATTAAAAAATTACTATAAGGATATGTAATTGCCACGTTTAAATGATTAAGTAGGATTAAACCGTGGCATCTAAATAAATGCCCACGTTCTGCTTCTGAACTGGCCGTCTGATGCCCACATGTTCCATTTATCAACCTAATGCAGCCAAACATTTCATATTACCACAGACGTTTTATATTGGGGGCACGCATTCTCATCTTTTTGACGTTCTCAGCCGCGAGTTAGCGACTGTGCTAGTTCATAAAAAATAACATTAAAAATAAGACGCGACTATGTTAAGAAATTTATCAAGGATGTGAAACCCATTAATATTATTATTTTTTATTAAGGGTTTTTAAGTTTCTTATAATTTTATTTTATTTGATTTTTATAAATAATAGAGAATTTATATAATAATATA
>ML803701.1:102436-126154 GCA_009831015.1 Picea engelmannii
TTCTTGAGATGAGGTAAGGAATGGAATGGACCAAGAGGAGCATAAGAGAAAAATATTCAAGAGATACACAAGAAGAGTTGAGCTAAGAAGGAAAGTAGAGAAGAGAGGTGGAAAAGAGATATCCAAAAGCATACAATGAAGGGGGCTTGGGATGAAAAGAAAAGAATCTACACTAGGTGGTAGTGTGGAAGAGTATGTTGTGCCAGAGAGTAGCATAGATGAGGATAGGCCCATAAAGAGGCATAGCATTGAAGATAGAGTGTTTAGTGGGGATACCATTAGCAGTAGTAGTAAGGGCCTAGGTGACAAAGTATGCACCCATTGGTTGTTGTGGAGTGTCACAAACTTAGACGAAGATGAAGTGCAGGGCAATGGTGTGTTGATAAGAGAAAAATATGGAGCATAGAGCAATGGTCGGTTGTTAGGAGAGGAAGATGGCACATAGAGTAGAGGTGTGTAGATAACAAAGGAAGATTGAAATGGTGTGGGAGGAGAACTAATGATAGTAGATGGTCTTGTGTGACTCCAAGTAGGAAACTCTCTAGGTCCCATCAAAATAAATGCTAGAAGGAGATGGAATTACTCCTCCTTTGAACCACCTCCCTTGCACATTTGTAATCAAGAGGAAAGAACAATAGATAGTGAAGTGATTCAATTTGGAGAAGGAGTAGAAGAATGAAGAAGAGAAAAGACGAGTGAAGAAGAAAGTGAATCCAGTGTCGTTTCATATAGAAGAGTATCAATAGCAAGAAGTTTGAAAATCGAGAGTTAGAGTAGTGGAGTTGGTTTGAGAGTGATGATGGAAAATTAGGATAGCACCCTAAGGTTACCCTTGTTCCATGGGACATGTATGGATGATGCAGAACAAAATTGGTTCACGTGCGAAGTAATCGGATATGTGAAGAGGATAATAAATGAAGAAACAAATATAACATAGATGGAGACCACGTTCATGGATAGAGCCTTGATGTGGTACATGAAGTACAAGGTCACTCTACTTGCAGGATAGATGAGGTCCCTGAAGGATATTAAGAAATATATGCTTAGGGAATTCTCGAAACCTAAGTTTGAGTCTCAATGTATCACAGAGATAAAAGAGATAAAATAGAAGGAAGGAAAGACCATGTGGGATTATGACCAACAGTTTAAGATTTTATTGTATAGGCTGATGTTTCAAATCTAGGACATGTGTAATACCCCTAGGCTAAACCCCATTGTAAATATAAATGTAATTTTACATATAGGATGATGAGCCAGGATACTTTGGGGCCAGAGTTCCTTTGTATGAATGTATTTTGAGGCTAGAGTGTCTGTATGGTTATTGGGTTGGTGAGATTGAAGCTGAAAGGCCAGCGAGCCTATTTTTGTAAAATGCAATCACACTCAATTTTAATGAAAACACATCACTACTGCAGAACAACCATGCAAAATAGTATGGGGGGATAAACTCCACCAGAATGGGAAAGGGGGTCTAAGAGCCTAGGGAAAAGGGGCTAATCTAGGGGGCTTAAGCCCAAAGGAATATTTTATTAATATTCCCAAAAATGTATAAAGTATAAAGTATGGATATTTAAATATATCCTAAGTCCTTATGTTGAGGAACGTATCACCTTGTGAGGGAATCCATGTGAAACCAAGCTAATTCCCAACATGAAAAGTGTCAAGTTGGGAACATGAAAATATAATTGGGGAAATTTTGTTCCTTTGATCATCTTTCCATCATTATTCACACCTCACTACCTTCATTCTATTGTCATATTTACCTTCATGCTACTAGTACCATACATGTACCTGTACCAGGACCTTGGTTAGATTTGGAGTTGGATTGAAGAGGTGGGTTGTCAGGCCCATAGGACATTGAAGAAGCGGGTTTCCAGGCCCATAGGACATTGAAGAAATGGGTTGTCAGGAATGTAGGACACTGAAGAAGTGGGTTTGCAGGCCTGTGAGAATTCTCTCCAGATGAGAGAATTGTTGGGAATTGATTTCCCAAGGTTCCAAACTATAGCTACAAGGCTATGATACTTCCTGTATGACCTATTACTGAAGCCTCAGAAGGGAGTGGGGTAGGCGAAGGACTATTGAGCAGAGAAGGGGCACACTTCCTAGGGTGGGATAGGCATGTGGGGAATGAGGGACTGTAGGCTCTTGGTTTGATTTGACACCTATGTCTCAGTTTATATGTTGTTAAAGAGATATTAGCATGTTTAGAAACTCTTTACCTAGGTGGAGTTTCGCCCCATCTTGGGGGTGACCCACTGATGAGAGTTTATGAGCGATGTGGTCTAAGGCTGGGAGGAACATTGAAGGTCTGCATGCAATTGGTGTTCGTTTTACTAAATATAAGTGTTTATTGTGTGTTAATTTATGTGTTATGTTAATATTTATTCAATTATTCTTATGGTTTTTTTCTATATATGTTTTAATTGTATATAGATATTGTTATCCACATTAATATGAGAAATTGCATAAGTATATCAGTTACTTAAATGGTATCGGAGTTTCAAAAAATTATGTGTGGCATTGCCCAACCTAGGTGGTTGGGGACGTTACAAAGTGGTATCAAAGCCCATTTTTCAACACTAAGCCTGGATGGGTTGAGTTAGTAGAATGTTGAACCATAAATTTATAGAGAATTCATTTTTGGAGTATGTCTGTAACTTGTTTGATTAAATGATTGCAGTAAAATTGAGAGAAATCTCATGGGTAATGTGAAGAATCAAGCCCAAAAATTAAAAATAAGCAATTTAAATCTCTAATGGGGAAAATTTGGGCTTGTAGATGGCTGAAATTTTGAGTTTACAGAGTGGACATGGCGCCCAAAACACAATTGGGGGAAATTGGGAAAAAACCCTAATTTGTGCAACAAAATTATGGAGAAATTTGATGGGGAAAGGTGAAAATTATTACATAAATATAAAATTGGGTTTACAGGATAAAAAATGGCCATGTGAAGGTTAACTACATATATGTAATGGCGATCAAAGAAAGAATTGAAAATTATGTATTCTTGGCATTTTCGAAGAAACAAATGCGAAATTCGACAAATTTGGAAGAACATTTTGGGTATTTTTCCATATGATGAGGTCGGAATTATGTGGAGGCTACGTGTCTACTGAAGTGGTAGAAGAAAGACATGTACTGCCATGGTGGCATGTACATTTTCGATGAAATGACAGCTGGAAATTGATGTGGAGCCATGTGGTAGGCCAATTGTCAGTCCCATGAAACCACGATAAGATCATGGAATTTTTCTAAGTGTTAAGGTACCACAGAGTGTAAAGGATCGGATGTGTGGGTAAGGCATCACACAAACCTACAAACCCACAGTGGAGTTTTGGAAATATGGATAAGAAGCAAGAATTTAGGTGTGAAGAGTATGGCGACGAATAGGTAATACAACACAAAGCACCATGACATTTCAATATTTGTCTAAGTCCTAATAGGTAATACAACACAAAGCACTTCATTGTATGCACATATGCATGTAAATAAGGACTTGGTGGAGTTCTTAGTCAGAATGGACATGTTGTGTGCTACGAATCAAGAAAAATAAGGAACATGAAAAACACTATGCTACTCATGTTTTGGAATTGGAAACCATAGTGCATGCCTTGAATATGTGGAGGCACTACCTCATGGGGAAAAGATTCTAGTTGAGGATAGACCATAGTGGTATGAAATATTTATTTGGACAACCAACTCTAAATAGCAGGCAAAGTAGGTGGTTATAATTCCTCGGTGAATATGACTTTGATATAAAGCATATCGAGGGTAAAGAGAACAAGGTGGTTGATGCACTCTATACGAGAGTGCATGAGATGTATGCGACAACCATTAGTGTACATATTATATTTGAAAGGAAAACTTTTAGAGGCTGTAAAATCAGATCTACAGTACATGGAAATAAAGAAAAAATTAAAGCAAAGTATTTTGCAGCAGAAAATTGAGAATTTTTAGTTGAAAGAGGATGAAATTATTTTGTACAGAGGAAGAATTTATGTGCCAAATTCTCAGAAATTGAAAAGTATGATATCAAAAGAAATTCATAATTTTCCTTATGTTGGACACCCACGTTACCAGAAGACTATTAAATTTGTGTTATGACAGGACCTACAACCCTTCATTTTTCCCGTTTGATCTTGCTTACCTCCCTAGAAAATGGAGCCCCTCATCTTTAGAGCCTAAAAAAATCCTCATGAGTCTCCCTCTCCACCTCAAGATACTTAGAAAACTAATGGGTTTACTTGAGAAAATCATCAAGACTTGGTGTTGAAATCCAAGTTTAAAATCGACAAAGTTTCTTCTAACTCCTCTAAACAATTCAGAGGAGTTATAACTTCTCTGAATAGTTCAAATGAGTTACTTATAACTTCTTCGAATAGTTCATAGGAGTTACTTTATCGATATGAAACGATATCACACAAGTTATAGGAATCTCCTTTGATGTGTTTGGAGGAGTTAACTTTAACTCCTTCGAACACATCGAAGGAGTTCCTCTTATTGCTTCCAATGTTATCGGAGAGCTTCTTCCCTGACCCTCTGATCACACCAACTCCCACCTGTTGCATTTAATGCCAAAAATGGCCTTTTGGCTATATAAACAAAATGCGGTCATGTTATTGTTATTCGATCATGAGTAATTGAACAAAGGGCCCCTAGGTCGAAACACACCGAGCTACCTTGTTCAAACTTGCTAGCTATCCCTACTAACCATGTGGCATCAAGTTCCAGGTAAGGGAATATTTCCTTCTTTGTTTAAGGTTAGGATTAGGTATCCTTTCAATTTCTCAACTTTTTCTTTGGTTCTTGATTCATTACCCTAGTTGGATAGATTTATTTCCCCTACACCGCCACACCCTTTGGCTATTTCCTTAACCAGTGCATGCTAGTGTGATGCACACCCTTCTCCCATTTTAGAGATTATTCTTCACGCTAAAACAATGTACAGTCAGTCATAATTTTACCACGATGATGCCTCTTTCCTTCATTACAACCAATATTTCCAAGCCCAGAATTTTACCCTGCACACATAGACTTAGATTAGAAGGGTTCCAAGAGAATATTTCGACCTCTAAACCATGTCCTCGACCGCTCCTAAAACCCTCATGCTTTGTGAAAACAATCTTACGAACTTCTCTAAACGTATCGGTGGAGTTATTACTAACTCCTCCGATGCGTTCAGAGTAACTATACGCGTTTTCCCTACGCATCTCAAAGCACTTGTTGATAACTCTTTTGATCGTATTAGAGGATTTACTCTCAAATCCTCTGATACAATCAGAAGAGTTTTATCCAACACCGTCGATTTCCACACACCTTCGATACTTATGGAGAACCTTTATGATAACCTATTAGAGAAGTTGGAACTAACTCCTCCAATGTGATCAGAGGATGTTTCCTTAACTTTTCCAATCGCCACTCTTTCGACATTTTTCCACTTTATCGGAGCACTTAATAATAACTTCTCTGATCTATATCGGAGAAGTTAATCCCCTGGCCTCCTATTTCGTCTTTCATGCCTAACATCTAGCCTTTCGCCTCCAAATTTTTACCAAGGTGCTTAAGCATTTTCTACTTTCAATATTTTTATATGCATTTAAATTGTTACATTACATCTTTCTATATGTCCTAAACCTATCTTTTGGGTAGGTACAAACATGTCACCAAGGAAGAAGATGAGGAGAAAAGTATCTGGAGCTAAGCCCTATGGCAACTACCAATAAGAAGGATAGATTGAAATAGTTGATGCTATATATGACAATACAATCGAAATTTTAGAAAAGGATGGAGAAACTATGAAATGGGGGAAAGTTTACTACATGTTTAAGAATTCAAATTTATCTATAGAAGCGGTATATCCAGATGAACTCTAGGCATTCAAGAATCCCATAAAATCAAGGATCTTTGGGGTGGCAGGACACCCAACGGTCTTCCCCTACACTAATTCCATTTGATGTATTTTGAAGAACATAAATATAAATAGTCGATATGTCTGCAATGCACGAAAGGAACCCATTGCTTCATTTCGACCAGAATTTCTAGCTAAATGCTATCACATTGAGGAAGGTAATAAAACATTGTATAGAAAGTTCATTAATGAATTTGAATACACGTTGAAATACTTGTTTCCCAAATAGTATAAGGCAGACAAAAAATTTAAATACAGGCCCAAGAGTCGGTACCCTACAACTAACTTAAGAAGGCCCTGTCAGTGGTATCCATGATGTGCAGGCTATATGGGGAGCCATACAGAATTCAATTCTCCCTATCACACATTCCCTTGATATATTTATGCATGGTTGTCGGTGTTTCATTCAATTGGGAAGATATGTTGTCTAAAAATATTAATGCTCCCATATCCACAGTGACCCAAGCATGACCAAGAACATTTCCCAATTTCCATATGTCATCGTACCTCCTGGAATAATGTGCACACCCCACAGATGTCCAAAAATGGGATGGAATTATTTTCCATATAACACCTCAATCCACATATATTTCAAAGTGCTATGGGAGCACAAATACCATATGGAATACCAAATAATTTTTGAGCACTTCCTTTCTCCTTACAAATTTATCTTTTGCGCCACTCACCCATTTATGATAGGAAAATATATAGCAACCATAAAAAGAATCGGGGACTGGTATATAATGAAGCATGGAACTTTTGTAATGGTATATGGTGCAGTGAACTCACCTCACCTACTTCCATGATTTGTACCTGACAAGTTTGTCCTTCAAGAAGTAGTGTACCAAACTATTATACATGGGGTTGGAAGAATGTTGTATAGGTTTAAGAAAGTGATATTCCCCCCACTACCTTTATACGTCGACAACTATTTCTTCAAGAAAACCAAACAAGCCCAAGAAGAGGTAGACATATTTATTTCTTATCACTTTAGAGAAGAGATATTTAGAGGACACGATCCTAGAAATATCGTAAGGGAACACTTCAATAGCGTCAGACACCCTTATGAGTATACTACGAATTTCTAGGAAGAAGAAGGAAGAAACCGACAAAGTTTTTGAGGAAGAGAGAAAAAAGAAAAATGTATAAAGAGGAGGAGATGACACACACCCCATGGATGTAGATATCCTAGGATAATCTACCGCGGGCACAGAGGCATATACAAAAGGAATTGGTTTAGTGTCATAACCCTAAATTATACGATACATTCATACATGGCATCATGCCATCTTACTTACTATTTTTTCCAAGCCAACACTGAACAACTCTTATTAAAAACACAATTTTTGAAGATGTACATGCCCTGCTCCACTACTTCCCATGTACATACGCTATCTACACCATTATAGCCTGCGTATACCCACAAAAGTTGCAAAAAATAAAAAGTTGCAAGGGATTCGTTGAGATTACGGGCTATTGGGTAGTTTCCCAACCAATTGACCGCTTATAGCCCATCACCCAACCGAATAACCATCCTTTTTTCATATAAAAGGAGGTGTTTGGGTCTCATTCCAAGGAGAAACATAGCTACATTGAAACTCTACCCATTTCACTTTCCCCCCTTGCCCCAAGAATTTGCAGCCACATTGTGAGTTTTGAGCCAGAATTCCCTATTCTTACCTTTTTCCTCATTCATAAGCCTATGCCCATTCTCTAGAGAGAAGTGTGAGAGAAGAAGGATATGTGGAAGAAGTTGGAGCTTGGTGAAGAGGATCCCAAGACCTGGTTTGAGGAGCAGTCATCGATCTCATTTTGTAAGTGACTTTGTGAGATTAATATAAAGAAGTAATTTTTTCGTCCCGCCATATGATGTGTTCAATATTTATGTTTGATTTTCATTTTGTTATGACATCTAGCCCACTAATTCATATATAATATGCATGCTCGTAGTTTCTTATTTGTCTTTTTGTGAATGCATTTCAACCTTGGGAGGAGACTTGTAGTCGAGAAGCAACCAAACGCAGAAGGATCGACACCATACGCGAAGTTTAAGGTAAGACTATCAGATCCTTATACTTTGTATTTTATGCATGAATGTGGGGTATTGTTGGGATAGTTGTTAAAAGTAGGAGACTTTAGATGGTTAACTTTGCCTGCACTTTAGAACACTAGTGTATTCTATAGGGAGGTTTTCCCACTATAACAGAATTGGCGACCATACTGTGGAACCTCTAGGGTTTTTAGGGGATGTTTTTGGGTGTTTTAATTGGTTTAATTACCTCTCTAAGTTATTTGAAAGTTACTGAGTCTTCAAGGGATTCTAGTATGCGATACCAATAATACATGTTTGGTCAGCTTGATTGTTAGTTTTCATTTATTTTTAGAAGTTATAGAGGTGTACGTGGCCTATAGTGGGTCTGCACGCGTACATATGCACCCTACATTTGGACAGCGCGCGTACATACGCAGGCTGCTTTAGTGTCAGTAGCGTTCCTGTGTCAGGAGTCCTTTTTTTCTTAAGAAGAGGTAGTCATCCTCTTCCCCGATTGAAGTTTGACTTCTCAGGGGTTTCTTGATCTAGTTTTGGTCTCTGTAGTGACAGTCTTTATAGCCTAGGTTTGACGTCAGTTTCTTTATCTTTCAAGATTGCTTGTGTTTTTCATTGAAAGGGTTTTTGAATGAGTATGTGAGTCTTTTATGTTTTAGCCTTTGTGGTTCCTTCAGTGACTCCCTGTGATCCGTAGTAGACCAAAAGTCTGTTTATTTGGTCTTTCCTTGTCTGTACTTTTCCCTTTTACTTTATTTAGAAGAAAAGAAAAGAATTGATTTTCAAGTTTCTTATTTTGAAGCATAAAATAATAAAAAAAAAAAAAATCATTTTCTTGTTTGGTTAAGTAGTTAGGTTAGTTGTCTTTATTTATCAGGAAGAAGAGTTCTTTCTTAAGTTCTTCACTGAATACTTAGGACTTTAAGTAGCTCGTAGTCGAGAAAAATTTAGTTTTAGGTTATTTCTTTTAAAATATCTTGGAAAGGAAGTTAGTTAGAAAAGTTGGTTAAAGAGTTTTCAATTTGCAAATATTTTGAAAAAAGAAGTAATTTTGTTTCCAACTTTTGTTCTTCTCTTTTGTCTCTTTACAAACACCACCAATTTCATTTTAGTTCCTTTGACTTAAGATAAACCACTTAAAATTAACGGTTAATTAAAATTAATCAGACTTTGTGTTTGTAGGGTCCATTGACTAGACTAGGCTAGAGTCTTGATTTAGGTTGGAGAGGAAACTCTTCAAGGCTATAAAACAAACATACGAGTATGTACTAGGGAGTGTAGAAGTCCAATAGCATGGAAATTATCCAGGACCCCCCTCTAACACAGGAGTTAAACACGAGGTCGTGTATGGAAAGGTAGCAGAGATAACCCCTCCAAAGCCGGACCTAGCGTAGTGGGGAATGCATATAAAGGGATTATCTTGGGATTTCGTTGATCACATTTGCCGCAAAGCTTCATGGGTCTCGAATCCGTTCTAGGTCCTCAGTCGTCTTCTGGAAAACTTGCTTTCGACACCCTCAATAGATTTTGGGCTTGATACCCTGCTCATTGTGGTCCACACGACTGTCGACTATACCCACCTGGCAATTGTTCGCAAGTTGGCAACCTAGTTTCCTTTTTTTTAGGGACTTACACAGGTGACTGCAAGGGTATACCATGGTACCTAGGAAAAACATCTGACCATGCTTTGTAGAGTATACCTGGAGGGTGATTCCATGTTTGAATTTCACTTGCACCGGTAAGTTTCTCTAGTGTTGGATGGTGTAACTATTCTTCCAACTAGTTATAGTGGTTTTCTTGCTATATCCCTTAGGAAATTTTCTAGTGTGTTTTTTGGTCTTCAACATTAGAAAATCCTTAGGGTGTCATTGATTTTCTCATAGTGGAAGATCAAGAACTACGTCGGTCGTGAAGGCTTTTGGGCCTATCGTCGGTTAACTTGGAGCCACCATCGCCACCACGAAGGCAAAGACTTGACCAAGAAGGGTCATTTGAGGCGATCGGGCTACAGGAAAATGTACCTGAGCCAACTCTAAGAGGAGAACACTCATATCCAAAGGAACCGACTATTTCTGACCTTGGAGAAAAAGATCTTGGTCTGTACAACCCTCTGATCACTAACTTGTTGATGCCCCTTTTGATACAGCTTTCCCCTCCAAGGATAACGCATCAAGAGCGTCAGATAGTTCTGCAAGTACCGATAGAAGAAAATGTTGCCACTTCGTTAGGGAGTTTCCATACTCCCTCTATGACTGCCACTACTGGGGGCGTTCCGCCTCCTAACTCACCTTCACAGGTTTGGGCCACTATGGTCTCGAACGCCTCTACCTTAGGTAGTGGTCTAATTCCATCTATGGCAGTGATCACTGCACCTTTCACGTAGAGTGTGATAGGCCCTCCGTTTTCATATGGGATGCCTAGTTTTAATACAAACTCGGTCCTTTCCTAATCCACCCTACAGACCATGGGTCTGGGGGAAAGGAGCTCAAACGCTCCTCTTCAAGGGTCCATGGGGGGAACCACAACCCCCTATAACGCTTTCCCTTATGGCCGAGGTCATATACCTCCGTCGTCCCACTCACTTGGCAGCGCTTCTCAGCAACCCGCTTGGCCAAACATGAACTAAAACTCATTTAGAGCAGGTATTCAAGGACTTTCTTCTAGTACCACACCAGTGGGTTCTTTGTCGTTCTCTTTTTTCAGCACATTTGGTAACAATGCATTATCATCAGCTGCCATCTCGGCTGGGGGAAACCCTGGTTTTGGATCACAAAATCCTACGCAGGGTACTATTCCTGCATAGGGGGCACACATTTCTCAAGGATCTTGGAATCTGTGGCAGGGATCAATTCCCTCGTCAGGGATGTTGACCAGGGGCAACCCCTTCCATGGTCAATGGAACCCTAGGCAAGGCTCAGTACCTATGCCCATCGGATCGACAGGGGGCAACCTTTCCAGAACATTTGGAACACAACGTCGGGAGCAATCCCTTCCTACCCCACAACTTCCTATTATGGGAGTCAGTCGATGATGTCTCAAGAAGCACAGTATCTAAATGCTAGCATAGGCCATGGTTCTTACTAGAACCTAGGCCATCAACCTAACTTTTCCTGGCAACCTGGTGCCAACCAAAACCTAGGCCCCTATCCTCCTATACATATTCAACAACCTAAGCTACCATTTATGGAAAATTTATATTTTCCAGACTTGTCAAGATTATTAAATGACCCAATCTACAACGATCCAAGTTGGCCTCCTATGCCAGCTTAATTACCCTCGAACATTCCAAAGTACGAAGGCAAACTTAATGAAGAGCCAGGTGATCATGTGACTACCTTTCACCTATGGTGCTCATCCAACTCATTGAAATACGACTCCGTACAGTTGCGTCTATTTCAACATAATTGTCACCGGGAGTGCCGCTAAATGGTACATCGAGCTCGATCGCTCAAGATACTCTACTTTTGGTGAATTGGCAATGGTTTTCTTAAACAATTTTCAATTACCTGTGAGATACGATGTCAACACCGAATTGTTGGCCAAATTTGAGCAGATGAAGGCAGACCATATCTCTGATCACATCCAAGAATGGAGATGCCAGAAGAGCTTGATAAAGGTACCAATACCACCATCATTTCTGTTGGAGTGCTTCATCAAGTCTTTAGTCCCTCAGGTATCCAAAGACATACAATTTCGGGGGTCTTTTCAGAATAAGAAGCAATAATGAGAGCCCACCAACTAGAGATGATTTACTCTCAATCTGGTTTACTTTACAAAATCTTGCCAGATGCATCGAGGTCTATACTTGACAAGACTAGACAGAAGTCTCGACCACATGTCGATGGCATTGTCGATTCAGCACAAGTGAATCCTGATGATTAGTTGTCGAATCAATTACAACAATTGTCGATACAGGAAACAATCGCTAGCCAAACCATTGGTTCGAATACTCCCCCTACTCAGACGTCGAATGTACACAGTGTGCAATCGACAAACCTGAAATCCAACCAGCAGGCCGATGGAAAAAAGAAACAGTGAAAGAAAGGTAAGGGGGATAAGAAACCCACCAATAATGCTGGTGGGGGCAACACAAAGAGAAAGAGGTCAAAGTATCCTTATAACCTTTGCACAAAAGACCACCCAACTCACCTGTTCCCTCGGCTCGCGGAGGCCCAAAATTTATTAGTGCAGCAACAACTTGATGTGTTAACGAACCCATTTCCACATGAGAAAATTTTAATTCAAGACTCTGCAAACGCGAATGGGGGAAATCAGGAACCCCCTTCGTCGTCTAGTAATCCCTCGACCTCGAATGTATATATGTTGAAATTTTAAGCCCACATAGCTACTAGGGAGCACGATTACGAAATGTCAAGTACTGCTGAAAAGGGTAAATAAGTCGAAAACCCATTTGTTCCTCTCTAGATCGAGAGAACTATGGGAGAAATAATGACACGCATCCTGAAAGGGGAGTTCAAAAAGGCTTCGCATAATACAAACATGAGGGTCACCCAGAACTACTCTGTGGTGGAGGATTTTCCACAAACCCCTTGCACAATGTCTGCTTTAGAAGTCCTCCAGAGATACCCTTCATAGAGAAAAGATCTACTAGCTTCCTTAGGATCCACTGAGACATGTAATCCGATAACTATCACGCTTGATACAATCGACTTGAAGCCTTGTCTACCATTCCATGTCGTGTTTCAAATAGTAGTGGCTTACACCATAAAATATTTTACCCAGAACATTTTTTGCACAGTGGTTGATGAGAGTGCCTCGACATGCGTGATGTCAGTAGTGTGTTGGAAGGCCATTGGGCAACCTGTTTTGTCTCCTTCACCTACTCTTCTCACCGCTTTCGATGGTCATTTGTTCAGACCACATGGAATCATTCCTTCTTTCGCCGTGCAGCTAGGAGGAAATATCGTGTGCGTCGAAGTTGAAGTGGTTGATGCACCTCTCGAATACAACCTCTTGTTAGGAAGGAGTTGGACATATGCCATGCATGTTGCGGTTTCTACAGTTTTTCTGGTCTTGTTGTTTCCACGCAAGGGTCGAATCGTGACCATTAATCAATTGTCCTTCTCTAGTCCTTACCCTTCATCGGGGGCATCCATGATCCCAATGATTGATAACCCAAAACCTAACATCGTCGACGTGGGGGTTGGTTTATGCCCACTCTCATGGGTACTTTCGATTACCCACCTCCTTCCGACGATGTCAAGATGATATCGATTGTCCCTAACCAGCCTAAGGCTGAAATATTTCAAGTGTCATCATTATGCACGGCTTAATTTGATGATCCCTGGACTCTTCCTTCCCCATCGGCCAGGATGGAAGGGATAGGGAATCATGGCATGTCCATGCCCTTGTCCACGACAGAGGTTGCATACTCTATAGTCCAACAAGCTTTCGTCGACCCCGATCTGACTCCCACACAGGAGTTAGATCCATCTTTCAAGCCTACCTGGGCTCAAGGTTCACTTGCCACTACTGATTCCTTAGACTTGGTGTTGCCCTCTAACAAGGTGATTATAGAGGGATTGACTAGTCTAGAAAGACCCTAGGATGATCTCCATCATAGGTCTTATTTTCTCCCGGAGTTAGGAAGAATTGAGGACGATGAATTTGTATTGACTATGACTGGAGATAGGTTTTGTCTTATCAATCGTTTGGCTACGCACGCAGTTTACACCGAAGGTAATATGGAAACCATTGCTAAAATGATACCTATTGATATCTCTAGAACCCCTGGCATCATGGAGAATGTCTTCGTCGGAGCATACTGCTCCCCCAAGGAGATTCAAATCTATACAGATTTAGATAAATAATTCTACGACGTTTTTTCCTGGTCTTACGAGGAAATGCCAGGCATTGATCCAAGAATTGTCGAACATGAAATAATGACTTAGCCTGACGTCAAGTTGGTCTGGCAGAAGCTTCATCCGGTTAATCCTCGTAAATCATCAGCTATTAAGGCTGAAGTAGAGAAACTACTCAAAGTTGGTTTCATCTACCCCATCCAATTTACTCAATGGGTGTCAAATCCCGTTCCAGTCAACAAAAAGAAGGGAACGATTCGTGTATGTACGGACTTCCATGATTTGAAAAAGGCTTGTCCAAAGGATCATTTTCCCACCCCATTCATTGACCATATTTTCAACGAATGTGCAGGTTGTGAGGTATTTTCTTTCATGGATGGTTTCTCAGGATACAATAAGATACAGATTAAGCCCGATGACCAACATAAAACAACTTTTATCTGTCCATGGGGTAAATTTGCTTATCAAAAGATGCCTTTTAGCCTTAAGAATACTGAAGCCACTTTTCAGTAGGCCATGTCTTTTTCTTTCCATGATATCAAACACCTAGTCAAGGCTTATCTCGATGATTTAACATCGCGATCTCATAAGAGAGTTGATCATCCCACACACCTTCGACTTATCTTTGAGCGATGTCGCTACTATCGGATTCGATTGAATCGAAACAAATGCAGTGTTTGCGTGATGTCAGGTCGTCTTTTAGGTTTTATAGTTTTGACAACATGGACCATGGTCTATTCTCTAAAGGTTGAGGCAATAGTTCAATTTCCTCCCCCGTGCACATTCCCTCAACTTCAGAGTTTACAGGGAAAATCCAATTTTCTTCAATGTTTTATCGCAAACTATGCCAAGATCATTAAAGGGTTTATGCATTTACTAAAGAAGGGTGTCCCTTTACTTTGGGATGAAGCCGCTCAACACTCATTCGAAGCATTGAAACGTGCCCTCACGTCTGTCCCTCTACATTGACCACCCAATTATAATAAAGATTTCTTATTGTACTTGGCCACTGCAGAGTCGACCATCGGTATGGTCTTGGTTCAAGAGGATGATTCTCTTGAAGAACATGTGATTTATTACCTGATCTGAGGCCAGTTTGGACCAGAACTCAACTACTCCCATGTCGAGAAACTTGCGTTGGCAGAAGTACATGTTGTCCAGCGGTTCCATCATTATATCATGTTTCGCAAGACCACCGTAATTGTCGTTGTGAATCCATTCCAATATGTGTTGACACGACATGTAATCGGCGGAAATATCAGTATATGGATTGTTATCATCCAGGAATTTGACTTAGATTTTATTTCCGTGAAATCTAAAAAGTCATTGGTCTTTGCGGAACTTATCTCAGAACTTCCAGTCGAGTCAGTTGACGTTACACCCAAAGAATCATCGATTAAAGGAGATTTTTTTCTGATTTCATCTTTGGACCCATGGTATGAAGATATACTAGTCTATCTCCAGACTTTGAAGTTCCCCGCCTCTTCTTCTCATGATGAGGGTCAATGTATATGCCATCAGGAAAAAAACTATCTCATACTCGAGGACACTTTGCATCATCGAGGTGTAGATTGCATCCTCTGTCGATGTCTCACTCATGAAGAAGTGGAACTCATACTTAACGACTGCCACACTGGAGCATGTGGTGGTCATTTTTATGGGTTGGTAACAACCCAAAAGATTCTACGAGCTGGTTACTATTGGCTGACGTTAATCAAAGATTGCGTTGAATCAATCAAGAAGTGCCACCTGTGTCAGATCTTCTCTTATAAGATGAGGGCACACCCTGCTCCTATGTTTCCCGTCATTACAGTTGGCCCCTTCACTAAGTGGGTGCTTGATTATACCACATGCCAACCCACTTCAGCCAGGGGGCACCATTATATCATTGTAGCAATAGACTACTTTAAAAAGTGGGTTGAAGCTATGCCAATGTTCAAAGATGATGGTGAGAAAGAAACTCTCTTCTTATTTAATCAGATAATAGCAAGGTTCAACATCCCGAAGGAGATTGTCACTGACCATGGTAGTCACTTTCAAAAAAAAATGACGTCCAAGTTAACATCAAAGCTAGGGTTGAGGCAAGAATACTCGTCACCTTATTACCCACAAGCGAATGGTCAAGTGGAAGCTGTGAATAAGTCCCTCAAGAACATTCTACAATGAACGATCAATTTGGCCAAGTCAAATTGGAATTTGATGTTGTACTCAACATTGTGGGCCTACCGAACGTCTATAAACACTGCCACCGATTTCTCACCTTTTCAACTCATTTACGGGTTGGAAGCAATCTTGCCTATAGAATGTCAGATCCGATCTCTTAAGTTGGCAGTACAGTTATTTACAGACACTTCAACGCTTGAGGAATGCTTATTATATCTCGAGCAGCTCGATGAGAAACGACACGATGCAACCTTGGATAACAAGGCTCACAAGCAAAGATTCAAGTGTCAGTATGATCGGTCCATTCATCCTCGGATTTTCTTCGAAGGTGACCTTGTCCTGGTCTATGACCAAGATAAGGATCCCCTAGGGGAAAGCAAGTTCAAACCCATGTGGTTTGAACCTTTCATCGTGAAGGAGGTATTAAAGAAGGGTGTTTATCATCTAGTTTATTTTGAAGGGAATGCTTTTTGGCCCTCGACCAAGTTTTGAGAGATCCTTGGTCAAGTTTGACCATTTTGGACTTCGGCAGCCTGTCGAAGGTGGAGTGCAAGATGAAGCGGAGATCAAGGGATATTGACCCCTTTTTGGGTCCTTTTTTGGATTTGGGAATATGTAACAAGTATGGGAATGTCAGCCCATGGGTTTACCCATGCTTAGGCCTATTTTTTAATATATAAATAGATGTCTAGGCGATGTAAGGAAATAGAGAAGAGGCATCTATGTGATGTTGTACTAAGTGCAAGTGTGGCTTGTAAATGCTTTGTGCATACTGTGAGAGACTTGCAGAGCTAAGTGCAAGTGGTTGTAACAGACTGTGAAGGGATTTATGTTGTAATCCAATGAAGGAGGATCTAGCGAGCTGCACATATCTCCTATCCTATGTGGAGTAAGGTTTTTGTGGCTCTGTGCATGTATCTGATTGAAGAAGCTAATAAAGAAGAAGAGTTGGTGGATGTAGCCCCAAGGTGGGGGTGAACCACATATATGTTTTGTTGCTCTACTTTGTGCAATGTGTTGGTGTACTTATGTGTTATCTACTAAGTGCTTGACATAGATAGATAGATAGATATGTTTATACTTTGTGCTTATGATGAATCTGGATGCTAGATCTAACCTCTGTGAACTTGCTTAGTGCTTGATTCTTCTAGATCTGATCTAATTCCTTATGCTAAGTTCTTAGATACATTAGATCTGGGTGAATGATGTGATGCTTTTTTTTATATACAGAGTAGATATTGGTTATATATTGATGAAGGTTTATTGTTGAATGCTTTGTTAAATACTAGAACCACATATCTATGTCCCATCTAGGGTTGCAGACATCTGATTCCTGCAACCACCCCTTCCTCTACCTCGGGTGAGACTTCATCTTCTTCACAGGTGTTGCTGAAAGGGCGGGTAGTTAGGGTTTTTTTGGTGTGTTTTTGTAGCATTGAACCCTGGGTCTACCCCTATCCCAACAAATGGTTCTATTACCGAGACCCGAAACTATGATTGCTAGGAACTAAGGAAGAAGAAGCGTTGTGCAAAGATTCAACCTAAAACTGAGGAAGCTCCATGCATAGATCTTTTGCCCTAGTGCATAGCATTTTGCTTGACTTTTGAAGCTATGTACCAAGAAAAGAGGTAAGATCTGAAGAAAATAGGTAAGATCTACAAGCTTTGTGCTCTGATAAAGGTAATAATAGTGAAAAGTTCTAGATCTGAAAGCTTTATGCTCTGTAGAAGTAAGACAAGTGGAAAATTTTGTTTCTAAAGCATGGATCTAGGTATGTTTGATAGATTTTTTCCTCGCTCAAAAAATAGAGTACTGGTAGATGAAGGAAGGTTTGACTAGAATAGTGAAAGATATGTTATGCCTATGCATAGAAAGAATATTTGGACTAACAAATGGATGCAGGATCCTAGAAAGAATTTTTTGTAGGTTAGCTCCTACGATCCTAGCGCATGGTACAAAAAGGGTTGGGGATCAGTTAAAGGAAAGAGAGGATTAAACCTCTATTACAGTTGCAGAAAACCAGGACATATTGCTAAGGAATTCCCTCGGAGAATACCTAGTTGTCTTTGTTGTAAATCTATGGACCATGAAGTATTGGATTGCCCTAGAATGATTTCTAAAGTTGAAATAATGAATCTGAACCAAGAAAACCCTAAGGCAGATCTAGAAACTAAGATTATGACATAATCCCAGAAAGAATCAGAGAAAGTATTTTTACAGATAAGAGAAACCCTGAATGACCACCGACATGTCAGATTATCAGATATATTCAAAGAAAAATAATGCATTGACGTAAGATTAGGAGACTTCGACATTGACTGTGTTCTGGATGAGGAAACACATGTGAATGTTATGATAGAAATAACCTGGGAACTTTTAGAAAATCCTTATATGGTTCCTTCACTGGGAGGAATAGGATTATTCAGAGGAAACCTAATAACCCTATGTGGGAAGCTAGCTCAAATACCTATGAATGTCAATGGAACTTCGATAGAAGAGGATTTTGAGATCATTAAATTTATTAAGGACAGTGCTCCATTTACCATGTGACTAGGAAGACCTTGGATTGAAAGGGATCAATCCATAAGGAAGGAAGAAGAAAAAGTCTTAGAGCAAAAGAAGCAAGAGTTAAAAGATTTTATAACTAAAAGGATCGCACACTTGATTGAAGAACAAGAAAACAGATCACATATGTTTCACAACAGCGACGTAGATATCAAAGTTGCAAGAACACTAGAGGACCTACAGAAGACTGAAATACCTATCCCAGATAAAAAAATAAGTATTACCCTTGAATCCTAGGAAAGAATATCAATAGCGCGAAGTCACTATGTCAAAAGAAGATAAGAATCAGAATGGGAAAAGGAATACTGAGAGGAAGCTCACTGGAAAGAAGGCTAGAAAACTAAGTAAGAAGAGAGCTAAGATCAAAGAGTTGCAGAAATATCCAGAAGGAACCTCGCAGAAGGAAAATTTATAAAATTGGAGCTTCATCGGGATATCAGCACAATGACACATGGCACTTCACCATGGCGAAGCAATATAGTCGTTGGGGACATTATAACTATTAGAAAAACTCTCTGAATGGGTAGAAAGGCATTTATGACCAGACAACTCACCATCAAACCGTTGGGGCCATGCCATAATGGACATAACAGAGTTCATGAAGGCTTCATACCTATTGCAAGCAACCCATTGCTGAGTTACCTATTTATCCCATCGCCCCATGCACCGAGAACACTTTTTCTAACCAACAATTTGAGCCCGCAAACTAAGTTGATCTTGCATAGTGATCATCACATTGTTTCCATCTATTCCATTGCATTGTCTAAGTTAATTTGAACCCGATCTAGTTAATCTCAAGCACGTATGTCCGAGGAGAACAACACGGTCGAAGAATCTGTGACAGAAGTACTCCTCAACCTGATGACTGAAAGAGTCATGTCGAAGAGAGGATTATTTGTAGGTGTATAGGCTTCATTAACAAGAATAGTGCAAGAATCTTCATCGACTGCTCGTGGAGCCGGACCATCCCAGCCATCAGATGAAAAGAGAACCAAGCACAGGGATGATCTCGCGAATGCCAAATTGATCTCGACTATATTACCCACCTACATACCACCTCTGAGCGGAAAAGTAAATCGAGATAGTGTGCCCAGATATTTTGAGTACACCTTGGTCACTGCGAACCTCCCGAAGGGGATCCGCGCAGTTCGAACATACCAAGACAAGATTGCAGTGTTGAAGTTCAGCGATTTCAACCTCGGCGATCGAAAATTCTATAACATGATCGCCCCACATAAGTACCTGACTAGAATGAAGGGGAAGAATTCAAAGATAATCCCCTAGAAGTGGACCCATAACCTCGTGCAGTTCACCTTGCTAAACATTATGAATATCCCACTCTTCGAAAGACACTAGGAAGTGAATACTTGTGTCAAACTGCTACTTTTTTTTTACCATGGTGGCTATTTGTGGCTAGAGCACCGTATCACAGTTGATATGACGTCGATCAATCGGATCATAGGGTTAATTATGTAGGGACCTGATCCACAGGATTTTTATCCAGGAAAAGCCATGGATCGCACTCTAGCACTGAAGATCAAGGACACCTATGATGATGTCAAGAAGGAGACGCAAGGCTAAAAGGTATCTTCTATCCAGAGTGGTGCAGTGTGCCTCACCTATCAATTGATTGTAGGGAAGTTAGTAAGAAAGAACTGACCTACCCAATTCATTGGCTTTGTAGTCAACCTCGCAGGGAAGTGCACAGAAGGCTTACAGATGAACTGGGCGAAGTACCTGGTGAATCAGTTGGAACTAGACTGCAGAGAATCACAAGATCAAGGTTATGAATTCCATTTTAGTTGGATTTTAATCCTTATCACATTCATCGCTTTGGAGATGCTAGAAGGTGCGACCCTTCCCAACATCAAGCTATTTGAGCCATTGGTCATTAGAGGAAGTCAAATGTTATCTTTCATACCTACTATGATCAGCTGAAGAGAGTCATCCGGTCTGAGCCTCGCATGTCTCCGAACACTCTACACCAGTTTCGGCCTTTGATGAAGTTCAGCACATATCGACATTTCATTTATATTACACCACATGCCGATGAAAATAAGAAACAACTTCAGTCCTACTACAAGCTTATGGAGGAGGACCTAGAGGAGATTACTAAGGAATGGTTCGTTGACCTCCTTATCCCCGCCAACCCCGCAGAGATATATGACATCGACAACCCAGAAACTGTGCAGGATACACCCAGACCTAGCAATACAAATAAGACTGAAGAGGTCCAAGGATTAGACATTGCATCTGTGAATACTGCTTCCATATTATCATAGCAAGGAGGTGATGGAGAAGAGTTAGAAGACAAAGAAGTCAATCAAAAGCAAGGAGATGAGGTTGATCCCCTGAAGAAGAGGAAGGGTTTGCCTCTGAAACCTTCTTCCCAGAAGAAATCAAAAGCCTCCATGACCAATATGTAGACTGTCCTCACCTTTGATGACTTCAACTTCCTCATAGAAGCCCTGAAAAATGCTTTGTTGAAAATAGAAGAAAAACAAGAGGCCAAGCAAGAAGCAATGTATGATAGGATTGAAATCTAACTTCGACGGGTACAACAGGCACTACAGTCCAACCGCGCAGTCTCCACTGTGACTCTACCATTGGGAACACTAGAGTTGGGAGACAAGCCAACCCAACTCCACCAATTAGTTGATACAGTCGAAGCTCGCCTTCGATGATCACAAGAGGAAATAGGAAAATCCACCCAAGCTTTGACGCAAGTAAAATGAGCACTTGTAGAACAGTGTCTAGCTGCAGAATAGGAAAATATTTCCTTCCAAGCAAAGTTCGATGAAGAAAAAGAACAGATACATCAAGGAAAAGAACAGATGCTCACCGAGCAATTCAAAGTAAAGGAAGTGTTCAACAGAGCACTTCGCTCTATGATAGTCGTAGAAATAAAGGCAGAAGATCAAGTTACACAGTAAGTAGAGTAGCTTGAATAAGTGATCTAGCAGCTACAACAATGAATCACAGACTTAGAACTAGGTGCAATGCCCGAGACCCCACAGGATGTGAAGGACCAAAGAGAAGCAACTGCCAGGAGTGCAGTTGAGAGACTAAAGGCCCTTTCTATGGAATACAAACAGTTGAGTGATCGCAGTTCCCTGACATACAAGTGACTCGCTAAGACTCTATAATTAAGAGCACTTGAGTCATAGCTCCAAGAGGCAAAGTATCAAGCCAAAATGATGCAGGAATAGTTGAAGCTACTGTCAGTTGTGGAAAGAATGAAGAGATATCAAGAGAAATGCACCACCTAGCAATAGATTCATGCTATTCAGAGTAGATTTATGTAAGTAACTCAGAGACTCCAACCTGTACAAGATAAGGCCTACCAATTGTTCACAGAAGTTGAAGGTCGAGGAGAAGAACTAGAGCAGGTTGTTAATGCAGTTGAACAACACCTGGAAGGACCTGTGAAGGATATAATCATCCAAGAGTTTTTTGAACAAGAGGTCGTAGCATAGAAACAAGTCGAAGTAGATCAAGGCTTTCGAAGAAGAACTTCCTACATGAGAGTGACTCGGGACCAGTCACAGGTGAGTGTTGGGGGATTGTTCGCCCTTCAACAAGTTTTGAGAGATCCTTGGTCAATTTTGACCGTTTTGGACTTCGACAGCCTGCTGAAGGCGGAGCGCAAGATGAAGCAGAGATCATGGGATCTCGACCCCTTTTTGGGTCCTTTTTGGGATTTGGGAATATGTAACGGGTATGGGAATGTCGGCCCATGGGTTTACCCATGCTTAGGCCTATTTTGTAATATATAAATAGATGTCTAGGCAATGTAAGGAAATAGAGAAGAGGCATCTATGTGATGTTGTGCTAAGTGAAAATGTGGCTTGTAAATGTTTTGTGCATACTATGAGAGACTTGCAAAGCTAAGTGCAAGTGGTTGTAACAGACTGTGAAGGGATTTGTGTTGTAACGCAAGGAAGGAGGATCTAGCAAGCTATGCAGATCTCCTGTCCTATGTCGAGTAAGGTTTTTGTGGCTCTATGCATGTATTCGATTGAAGAATCTAATAAAGAAGAAGAGTTGGTGGACGTAGCCCCAGGGTGGGGGTGAACCACATATATGTTGTGTTGCTTTGTTTTGTGCGATGTGTTGGTGTACTTATGTGTTATCTGCTAAGTGATTGACATACATAGATAGATAGATATGTTTATACTTTGTCCTTATGATGAATCTGGATGCTAGATCTGACCTCTGTGAACTTGCTTACTGCTTGAATTTGCTAGATCTGATCTAATTCCTTATGCTAAGTGCTTAGATACATTAGATATGGATGAATGTTGTGATGCTTTGTTTTATCTGTGGAGTAGATATTGGTTAGATATTGATGAATGTTTAATGTTGAATGCTCTGTTAAATACTAGAATCATAGATCTGTGTCCCAGCTAGGGTTGCAGACATCTGAGTCTTACAACCACCCCTTCCTCTACCTCGGGTGAGACTTCATCTACTTCACAGGTGTTGCCGAAAGGGCCGGTAGTTAGGGTTTTGTTAGTGCGTTGTTGTAGAATTGAACCCTATGTGTTCCCCTGTGCCAACAACACTTTAGCGGAGCCTAAAAATGGGCTCTATCTCAAGAAGTATTACTCATAGGTGGGTCTCCTTGGGTGACTTCTTGTATATATGTATAGTTCTTATACAATTTTGTTTTATCCTTTTTATTTTATGGATGTGTTTTTTTGATGTCATCTTTTTCATGGTGGCAGATGTCAAGTGAATCAGAGGTGTTTGTTGGTTTCAAGGATGACATTATCCCACACACTCAGAGGCTTTCTTCTGCATCTTAGGTGATCTTCACACCTCAACGCCAGTTGCTATCTTATGGAGGTATCTATTTAGGTAACGCCACAAACAATGTCGTCGAATACAGTGCAATAATAGAGTTACTTTGTGACGCATTGTTGCATGGTATATCTTACCTCTGAGTCTACTTAGATGCACAATTGGTTGTGTCCCAGTTAAACGGGGTTTATCATGTTTATGATCCTACTCTACATCGACAATTCCTTAGGGTATGTCTCTTAGAACGTTGTTTTGATTACATTACATATATTCATGTTCCTAGGAGATTGAATCAAATGACAGATACTCTAGCTAATCAAGTATTAGATTGGCATATTGCACACACATAAGAAAAATCACACACATACACATGTAAATACATTTGTAAATAAATGCAATCCATAAG